>JABUQX010119212.1:7500-12500 GCA_015478945.1 Trachelipus rathkii | reverse complement strand
ATCTTAAACCTCGCAAGTGCACGCTGTGATTGACCTTGAATCCTGCATTAGTTGACGAAAGCAAAAGTTGCCAAATACCATTTTTTTTTTTACGCTTGGAGAAAAAATGTTATTTTTTCTTTTAATATCCTTTTTAGGGGTTCGAGCCGACGGAGCGACAGGGGGGACGAAGTCCCCCACGTCGTCCCCGTAGGCCGAGAAACCCCGACTCTATCCATCTTTAATTTCTTACCCGACGGTATCCTCTAGTTATAAAAGAAAATAGAAATTCAACATTTGGCAACTTTGCGCGCTCCCTCCGACTACTCCAGCTTCTTCGTATTCTCAAAAAACTGTTAATTTTTTCAACATTTTAACAATTTTAATTTTTTAAAAAGCGTTATTTTTTTATTCTTTTTTAATTTCAGGGGTAAAAATGTCTCCTGATTAATAAAATGATATTTATTTTCCTGTTTCGTGTAGCTGTTATATTTTTTTAGTTACATGCCTGGCCTCTTCGAGAAGCTGACAATATATATATATATAATATATATATATATATATATATATATATATATATATATATATATATATATATAATATAAAATATATAAAAATATATATATATATATATATATATACTATATATTATATATATATATATATATATTAACGCCATAAATAAAATTTTTATAAAAGCAAGTGCTTTCTAAACTTTAAAATTCCTCCGTACTTTAATAAAATTTCAAAATAAAATAATTATAATTAATATTTTGTAATAAAGGGGTTGATAATAAGTCACAGTAGAAACTTTGATAAACTAACAAATGAAATGTATTTTTGAACCACTAGACGATGTACGAATAATGAAAGAATGTTTGATTTTATTGACCTGTGTCACTCGAGTATTCAGTCCAGTTCCACCAAAACTTTAACTTTTTTTCTTTTTTTTAAATTTTAAATTCTGACATGGTACTTCGTAATAAGTTGAATAATCCCATCAAGAAGAACACTTAAAAGACTTTATCAACTCCGACATTCTACTGCTTTGAATAATCGATTTAGTGCCATTATGGACTCTTGTTTTGCGAAGTCAATATAATCCCGCACGCCGAATATTAACAGATTAGTCTTGAACAGGGCTCGGAGGCCGGCAACATTTTCTTTTCGCTACTCTGAATCCGGCTCCATCATTTTAAAATATCCGTCTTCGGCTTCGGCTCCGGCTTCGGCTCCGGCTCGGTCATTTTATAATTACTGGCTGCGCTGCTTAATATCTGGCTGCAACTCCAGCTCCGGTATTTTAAAAGTTTTCGGCTTTGGTTCCGATTCTATTTTATAATTCCTTTTTCCCATCTTACACATGAAATCATTGGCAAACTAAGATACACCTTTTATATGATGACCATTGAATGTAATGTTATTGACATTTTATTAACCTCATTTGTAGAACCCCCAAGTGCTTTTAAAATTGGACTTTGAAATTAATGTATTGCATACCACTTTCTTCCTAATTTTAAAATAATTTCTAAATATAATTTTATGTTGTTATTTTTTTTTTTTTTATTTTAAAAGCGAAGAGACGTCTCGAACGAGACCTTCTTTAGACCCAATATTATGTAAATAATTCCTCTTTGAACTATGAACTGCTTGAACATTCTGGAATATAATTTTATTATAAAACGGATTTTTTATTTAAAAAAAAATTATATATATAATTTTATTCCAATAATTTAACATAAGTTCCCTTTGAATGATATATATATATATTTATATATATAGTTACATATATATATATATACATAATTTAATATATATATATATATTTTATATATATATATAATATATATAATATATATGGATATATATATAACATTATATACTGTAATCTATGTAATATAATTTTATTCAAAACAATCGTTTCTTAAAAATAAACCTGCTTCAATAAAATCCTCCTTTAACGATGTCCTTAGATTCGATTTTATTATTTTTAAAGCAGAAAATAAGCGCTCAACACTCACTTGAGTTGGGATGGCAAAGGCTTTGTTTTGCTAACTGTTACTGATTTCCCGGTCCGATTTCATTATTTCATCTAATGCCTTATGGAATCCTATTTTCCATTTTTCTAGAGGATTTTTAGGTTGACTATCTTTTAATGATAGATTGTTCTTTTAATTCCTTTTCTGTATGCTCCAATTGGTCCCACTGTTTGTTAAAATTTGACTTCATCTTCATCAGACAAGATACCACAAGGGAGGATTCCAGTAACTGATGAACTATCTGACTCCAACCCAGATTTCTTTTCGATAGTGTTATTCCTTTTTAAGTCCTAGTTCACAAAGACCTTTACTTTAATACAGCTCTTCAGTTCTGAGAAGATATCTGAACTGTGGATCAACAAAGATGGTCGAAAAAAATATTTGTTTTCAGTTAACATTCTTTGTCTTCTTTCCATGGAAATTTTAACGCCATTTGCTAAAATCCCTCCTTTATTCTCGAGTACAATAATTAGGTATTTCCATTCTCTATAAAATTACAGAAGTCGCAGAAGCCTTTCGGGCATAAGATATGCATTTCTCCTTTTTGTTTCTGGATCTAAAATTGCCACTTATCAATTGTATCTTGAATTTTTTCACTTGACATAGACAGGATAAGTTTTTGACTACTGTAAAAAGTATAAACTTTAGTCTGATTTTGAACAGCTTTTGCTTCATCTTTCTTTTTAGCAATTGCAGCAATGTCTGGATGAGAGGGTTTTAAATGTCATTTAAAGGATCCAATATATGTATTGTGACCCCATGAGTAGTTGGTGTGCGGTAACTATTTATGCATGATCGAAAAACTGTTTCCATCAACTGTATTAGCTATTTTACATTGACAAATGCAAGTATTTTTTATCTTCAGAGCTAGTAAAATAGTAAAGTTCAAGAGATGTTATCGATTTTGGTTTAGTTGACATAATTTTTTCTATTGATATTAAAGTTAATTAATTAAAGCTATCTATAGAAGTATAGAACCTTTTTTTATTTTTTTATTGAATAATTACCTAAGCAAATTTCTTAATAATGGAATATATTATATATATATATATATTATATAATATATATATATCTATATATATATATTATATATATAATATATATATATATATATATATATATAAATATTATATATATAAATATTATATATATATATATATATATATATATAATATATTTATATATATATATTATTATATTATATATATATATATATACATATATATATATATATATATATATATATATACTATATATATATATATATATATATATATCTATATATATATAATATTATATATATATATTTTTATATATACGTATGTTATATATATATATTATTATATATATATTTATTAATATATATATATTATATATATATATATATATATATATATATATATATATTTATATATATATATATATATCTATCAGAGGTGGGCACCCCGCTCACAAGAAAATAAAAAGAGGATTCTTTTTTTTTTCTTCATCTATTTTCTCTATTTTCTGTCGGTTCTCTTATTTGAAATTGGCATCCATTTCCCTTGCTTGTTATATTTTTTTTCTTTTTTCTTTTTCACGCGCAGCCTTTACCTGCGTCGATAGCGTGATCTCCCTAAATAGGCAATCCCAAGGATCTCCCCCTTTTTTATTGTTGCCAAATTAGCATTTATGCTAGCTTCACTATTTCAATTTGAATCTTTTACTTTATTTGATGCATTGAATACATTCTCTATATATTTAATTTTTATACTCTTACTTTGAAACTCAAAAGTATTTTAAAACCCCAGAAGATAAAATAAATTATGACTTTTTCTCGCCGTTAGCCCACTGGAAGTTTTTACCATTATCTTCCAAGTAAAAATAATCCCCCATTTTTTCCCCGGTTCTCCCTCCCAGAACCAGCCGAGCAATAAGCTTCCAAAATCATCTCTCTTATAATTATGGGGCTCGGTACACGTGAAATTTCTACTGATGGTTTTTTTCATTCCCTGGTAAATATACATTTTTTTTCTCTTATTTTATTTCTTCTTTATTGTAGTAAGGTAATTAGTTGCACAGAGAATAGTTACTATAACAAATACAGTTGCACTCAGAATTTTTTTTTTAAATAAAGCTTCTGTATCTGACCCTAAGATAGAAGTATATCTTTTTGCACCCGGACGCAGTGATTATATTAGGTCTCAAATAGCCTCACTTTATCAATAACACGTAATGAAAGATTTTTTGATTAAGATACGTAACGTTTCCATAAGTATGGAAGAAGTTTTGTTTTTATTTAAAACATTGTGAAAAGAAAATGTTAAATCTTTAAAACAAGATCGTTTAAAACGGGCAAGGAAAAAGAAAGTAGCCGATTGTGGATGAAGCTTATTAATAATTCCAATTGGTTATATTGTATTTATTTTATTTGTTCTTAATTTTCTTTATATAAAGTTATTTTAATTTTTCTACTAATCTTTTCAGTAAAAAGATATAGAATTTTTTTTTTTTTGACGCCCAAAACAGTCCCATTTCGTATGTACTAATTTCTGGGTGAAAACATCTTCGTGCCCCGGTTGTGGCAAAATTTTTTTTAGAGTGCATTAGCATTTATTTTTTACTAGGTTCAAGGCGTGTTAGACGGAATTTGATAATACCAGGAATGAAAAATTAGAGTTTAAAAACACTTGGATAACGTTAACTTAAGGTTGGTTTATCAATTTCTTTGGGAGCACCAATTTTTGTTCCTTTCTTTTTTTTTATCGAGAATTTCATCTTTTTATTTTCTTTTACACTCTAAATGGACTTGTGAAAGAGTTCTATTTCAGAGTGACAACCTCTGGTTGCCCCAACCCTATCAACGTTTTTTCCCCCTTAAAATCATTGTGCTCTTTACCATCCTTCACTGTAATTAAAAACACTGACTTGTAAATGTTGTCCCCTTCCTTGTCCTAAATATGAACCCATTTTTAAAAATAAAAAATGTCATTCCCAGAATTT
>JABUQX010119212.1:0-2500 GCA_015478945.1 Trachelipus rathkii | reverse complement strand
AGAAAGACGAAAGGAAGAAGAAGAAAGGAAGAAGGAGGAGGAAAGGAGGAGGAAGAAGAATGAAGATGAGGAATGAGGGTGAAAGATGAAAAGATGAGGTAACTTTGATCTGTTGCTGTGCCGAGTTAGTAACAATTCGTATACACACACAATGATGGTGTCTTTATATAGGTTATTGATCATGTAGATTTAGACAAATAATGGTTTTCCAACGCATCAGAAAGAAATAAAAATAAAAAATAAATAAATAAATAAAATTTCTATTCTTTTATGTCTTATAACTTACAATTACGTTTTTACATACCTAATCAGTAATGTCAGTAAATAAACGAACCATCCAGCCCATCCCCTGTTCACCCCTCCTGTCCAGTTGTTTGTGATTCTATTGATTTCTATTGATCTATTGCCTCTATTGATCTATTGGGATTCAGTCACATTTTCCCGAGTATAATTTTTGGATAACATAACATAAAATCAAGTTCTTTATACCCTGATCAACGAGTATATTGCTAACGTAAACAAGTTTCACACTAATAACGCTAACATAGATAAGCTGAACTACCAAATATAAAGTACAACGACACCTACATACCTTAAGCACGAAATAATCTGCTACATTAAAAGTCCACCACTTAGCAACAGTAAAAGTAACTAACAATGCATACCAAACGTAACCTACTCACACTTTTTCATGCATATGCTTTAACATATCAATGTTAATTTTACATTAACGATAAG
This sequence comes from Trachelipus rathkii, assembly GCA_015478945.1. NCBI lineage: Eukaryota > Metazoa > Arthropoda > Malacostraca > Isopoda > Trachelipodidae > Trachelipus > Trachelipus rathkii. Next base: position 1,762 of record JABUQX010119212.1, on the reverse strand, counting down.
TAACATTTATCAAAGAATTTTCACATCCTAAGCTAACTTATTGTAAAATGAAACTAAGAATAAATGAACAGGCACACACACCCAACACACACACACCACACACCACACGACAACACAACACACAAAACTCACACACATACACAGAATAGACGGCTAGCTTTATCAAATTACATGTTAGAAAATTTACAAAATTAAAAAAAAATTTAAAAAAATTAAAAAATTTTTAAAAAAATAAGTTGCAAAAAAGTGAAAAAGCAAATTGAAAGTTAAAAAGTTATTTAAAAAATTAATAAAATTAAAAATTTAATAATTAAATATTGTTAAAAACATTAAACAAAGTATACTGCAAATTAAACTTTAAACAAAAAAACAAAAGGTAGAAAATTAATTTTTAAATAAAAATTAAAAAAATTAACTAAAACGATAAATAACCCAATAAAAAAAATAATTCAAATAATTTAAATAAATTATAAAAATAAAAAATATTAAAATTGAAAACAAAGTATAAACGTAAAATAAAAAATTATAAAAAAATAGTAAACAAATATATGTATGTTTCAACTTGGGAAAAAATTATATTAGTACGTTTATAACAAGAAAATGAAATTTGACAATAGAATGTCAGTCTTCAACATTTTAGAAAGAAGGCGGTTATCTTGCCAAGATGCACATGCCATTATCGATGCGGTGCTTATCACCCTGAACCACAGAACGAGTAATGATTTATTTTCCTGCCAAAGTGCATTCAGTAACTCAAGTTTTTCCAATGTCTTAACCTACCTATTGTATGAAACTAAGAATAAATGACACATCAGTAGTAACAGACACACACAACACACCACATCGAATGATCCCAGGAAATATATGCTAACCTAATCAAGTTTTCCACATTAAATAAAGCTAACATAGACATCACCTGAAACTAAAATAAAATATGTAAACAAAAACGACAAAACCTTCCATTACTTAAGCCGAATAAGACTGCTAACATAACAAAGTTTCCACAACTTAAACAAGTAGTAAATAACATAGGTATATACAACCAACACAAAACGTCAACTAACCTCACCACTTTTTTCATCCATGCAATATCTTTACATATAATGTTAATTTTACATTACATATAACATTTATCAAGAGATTTATCATATCTTAACTAACTATGTAATGCAACTAAGAATAATGACACACACATCACGCAACACCACACACACAACACATCACACACACACACACATCACACACACGACACACACGGATTAAACTGTAGCATTATCAAAGTTTCCGATGTTAGAAAATTAAAATAAAAAAAAATAAAAAAATAAAAAAATAAAATAAAAAAAAAATAAACAAGTAAATAAATAAAAAAATAAAATTAAAAAAGAAATTAAAAAAATTAAAAAAAATTAAATAAAATTACAAAAAAAATTAAAATAAAATAAAAAAAAAAAAAAAGAATTTTCAAAAAAGTAATAAGAATAAAAAAAACTTAACAAAAAAAAAAAGTTAGAAAAATAATTTAAAATAAAAAATAAAAAATAAAAACGAATAATATGCAAATAAAAAATTAAAAAAATAATTTAGATAAAAATTAAAAAATATAATTAAAAATATTAAATTAAACAACGTATAAATGTAAAATAAAAATTATAAAGAAAAAAAGTAACAATATGAAGGTCTTCCAAACTAAAGTGGCAAAAAAAATTATATTACTTAACGTTTATAAAAAGAAGTGAAATTGAAAAATAGAAATGTCAGTCTT
>JABUQX010119210.1:0-24513 GCA_015478945.1 Trachelipus rathkii | reverse complement strand
GTGTAAAAGGAATAATTTATTAAAGAACGAAAAGAATGAACGTTTTTAAATTTTATAACAAATTTTCGATACAAGTATCAAAAAACTAATAATTAAAATAAATGTTATAATTACAGTCAACATTATCATTTCTTAAGAAAAAAAAAAATATTTCGTAATAAATTGTTTGAAGTTTAATAGTTTAAGAAAGACTACATGTAATTTTAACCCCAAAATTTAAGTTTTTATAACCAATGATATGTTTTTTTGTTGTTTTTTTTTTACTATTATTTGCAAGAATTTTGAAAAATCTCATGAGTAAGTGCCTAACCTTCTGTAGTTGCAGGGCACCGTTTGATTATTTATTGATAAGTACTACGGACACCACAATAGCGTTTTTAAATGAAAATCCTGCATAAAAAGGATAGTTAGAAGCAGGGTTGTGGAGTCGGTTCAAAAATTTTCCGACTCCGACTCCACCCTCTTCAAAATTACCGACTCCGACCTCTTCAAAATTACCGACTCCGACTCCTCCTTTGAATGAAAATACCTGACTCCACTCTTTGAAATTAACACCGACTCTTGAAAATTACCGACTCCGACTCCACCCTCTTCAAAATTACCGACTCCGACTCCACCCTTTTCAAAATTGCCGACTCCGACTCCACTCTCTTCAAAACTACCGACTCCCCGTCTCCGCGTTTCCGACTCCGACTCCACAACCCTGGTTACAAGCAAAGGAACGTAAGAGCAATACCAATAATCTTAGAATATATTGTTACTGCGTTAAAAAGAAGTTGAGAAAATATTTTAATGAGATCCTTAAGATTTCAATATTTTATATATACATATATAGGATCGTATTTTGTTAGTGACAATCTCATGCAGTCACTTGGATGACTAAGTTATTATTATACACTTTTAGTTTATAATTTTTATTGTGGAAAATCTTTATTCGCACATATGATTGGAACCAAAGAACGAAAGAGAAAATCTTTTCCGTCATTTTATCTCCATCTTTTCCACATTCTAATTGAAATTATCATTTTAATTTCCACCTTCAAGTTATAATTTTAATAAAAGGAGCTTAATTTGAGAAGCATGGTCTTACACATTTGAATTAATAAATCGGATTGAGATTAAAGGAGGTAGAATAATAATAAGTTATAAAATCTTTAATAGAAGTTGTCATTTATCTTTTGAGATAAATCTATACATGAATCTTTTGAATATTACATATTCTCAAGAAGTATACAGCTGCAGTCTCTTATTTCAACGCGAAAAGTGCAAATTTATAGGGTTAAGTCAATTTTCCCAAATTCAATATTATTGGGGGGAAAAAATTAACACTATTTGTAAAATGTAGTTTTAATATCTTTCTGAAGCTAAAAAAAAAAAAACTTTTGTGATATCGTTTAAGAATGATAAATCAGCTAGTCGTTGCGATTCATTCGATTATTCTCAAAATTCACCTTTTTTTTATATCGTCTTTAGCAAGTACTCGTAGTTTATTAAATCTACAGTTAACTTTGCCTCAGTTTAGCCAATGGAACTCTATAAGTATAATAAGACTATCTTATTTGGAGTCTACTTTCTTCGGAAGGGTTTTGAACAGACCGTGATGTACAGGATTTGACGAATAGATTTATTATTTTAACTACCTTTATGCTATGTTTTAAATTAATAACTTTGAAAATGGAACCAGATAATAATGTAGTGGTAACTAATAAGAATGAAAAAGTAATGTACTTTTAACAAAGACTAAAAAAATCTTTTTATCTATCATAACTGGACAACAGTCTGTTATAATTGAGATTAATTTTTGAAGAGTGTCCATCATTTTTCCAAACAAATTTTATAAAAGTTTGATAAATTCATTGCCACCTATGGGAAGTGTCAGATGTCAACTACTGTGACTAGTCGTAGCTAGTCAGACACGCGCGAAGCTAAAAGGAATTCACTTTTCCGAAGCGAATTTTATTCGGTTCTACATATTTTCAATTATGTGAACAGATGTAATGGCAATAAATTTTACTACAGTAATGTTTGCGTTGTTAGTAAAAATTTTAAATGAAACTTTGCTATCGTCAACCATACTCTCATTCATAACTTTGATCATATATATATATATATATATATATATATATATATATATATATATATATATATATATATATATATATATATATATATATATATGAAATAAAAGGAATTACAGTATCCTAGAAATGTATTCAACAGTCTTGACTTTTATTCATTTTTCTAAAAGCCGTCTTTATTATTTCTATTTTCTTTTATTTTCAGGAATACAGTGCAATAACAGATGACGCAGCTCGAGCAAATTTGAAAGGTTTGGTGTGTCGCCTTTACGAAGGAGAACTCCCGCCAGAGTGCGCCACTCAAAAAAATTAGTTACTATATTGAGTAATTTCTTTAGTTATTGATATTAGGTGATGATTTGGTAAAAGAAGTTTGAATTTTTGACCTAGTTTCTGTTTTCTTTCAAAATAAATTAATGCAAAAAAATATTTTTTTTTCTTACCAAAATGATTTTACTTTTTTAAAACTATACTATGGTAATTGTTACCCAGAGGGTTGTCACCCCCGATTTTTATGAAAATCACAGGACATACTTTAAAAAAATAATAATAAAGAATCGTGAAAACGAAAATCGTCGCACTCCTTAGGAAAAAAAGTTACAGCCTCTCAAAGTTGTAAAAAGCCCCATAGGATTTGTTATAAAAAAAAATTTTTTTGACAATCCCATTTTCAATAGAAGAATAGTGAAAACGAGTAGGGAAGTTATAGCCTTCCATAAAGTTTAAAAATTTTCCCATAGACTTTCTTATAATAAAAAATTAGTGGGCTTAATGCTCGTTTTATGAAAATTATTTAATTAGGTTATGATTAAATTGTTAATTCTACATAGATTTTCTCTGTGCATACCTAACAAAACTTATCATAACCTGACTTAGAGGGCCTGAAATGAGACCTAACCTGGATCATTGAAAAGTCTATGGGATTTTTAACAACTTTGAGAGGCTGTAACTTTTTTTCCTAAAGAGAGCGACAATTTTCGTTTTCACTATTCTTCATTATTATTTTTTTAGAATATATCCTGTGATTTTCATAAAAATCGGGGGTGACAACCCTCTGGGTAACAATTACCCTATACTATTTCTTGGATCCTATTATTATTTTTTTGATTTTTTTTATCCAGAGTTTTACAATATTTTGGTCCTACTGATTAGCTAGACACAAACGCAAATCTCAAAATGAAAAATACGGAAATCATGGTTCCTAGTGTTATAAAATGTTGATACATACTAGTGTCTGAACCAAATTTTTTAATCGAAAGATTTTATAAAGCAACAGTATGATAGTTCCTTGTTCTTATAGGGTGGGACATAGGCTATAATGAGTGCTGTGAAAAAAAAAAATTCTTTGAGATACAAATCAGTTGTTGCTTTCATTGAAAAATATTTCCTCGTACAAAAAGCTTGAAAAAAAAAGTAAATGTCAAAAATTTTGCTAAATCTTTATAAATATTTTAATGTTTAAATTTTAACATTTCTAAGCAAAATCTATTTTAACTGAATATGGTAAGGGATAATTTTTGAACTGTCTCCAAATATTATGCTATTTATAGCAATCAGCTTATAAGAAGAAAAAGTTTTGTGAAATTTGTAAAAAAATAAATTGCTAAATTTCTCGAAACAATTAATTTTAAAAAGTGACAAAATAAAGCAATTGTGATAATTAAAATGGTATGTATGATGAAAGTTAGTGTTTTAATTAATCAGCCTATGATTTTGGTCCCTCGGAGGTGGTGGTACTGATAAGACCGTCTGGTATGTTGATGTTCTGCCCATAGACTAGTTTACTGGGGGTGATACCACTCTCGGAGATGGGAGCGAGCCTGAGTGAGAATAATACAAAGGGAAGGACGCTTAACCAATCTTGTGTTCTCATGGTAGGCTCCGCAACCACATTTCGTAGAGTGTTTCTTCTCTCCTTATTGACAATCTCTACCTTTCCATTCGATTGACAATTATACTTACTGGTTGTAGAGTGGATGATCCCCAACAGCTTACACACACTCTCAAATGTACATGCAATGTTGACTTTCTGAAAGGTTTGCTAACTTCATCAGCTTTGAATACAACTAAGTTACGTAAGTTTCCAAGTAAGTTTTATGCCACACTAAACTCCCTAATTATTAACAATGAAATCATAGCTACAAGATCAGCTAAAGACAACAATATAGTCATCATGAATTACAGTGGAGCTTGTAGGTAACTTCACGATATTTGCCTAAGATGGGGTTGATACCACGGCCAGTATTAGCAAAATGGAAATTTAAAACTTTTTGGACCTTATCATTCTCCTATAACTGTACGATTGATCTTTACAAATCCGAAATCGGCTTTTAGACAGTGAACATCGATTAATACCGAGGTCCCTCTGCCATGTGGTTTCATTCTGATGAATGGCGCGCTTCGGGTGCTTGAAATGATGACACGAGCTATAATTTAATGATATGTCAACAAATAAATGCAACTTTTGTTTTTTGAACCAAAAATTCATGTTTTTTAATGACCAAGGAGCTCTTGGTACTACCCTTTGACAGTGATTGGTAAATGGATCATCTTTTTTGATCTCTACTTTCATCTAAAGAGTTAATTGTCTTTCCTGAATTCGTCTTAATTAGTTCTATATGAGCATCATTGCAATCTCTAATAAGATTTATTTGAGTGTTTATGTTTTATATATTCTTTTATTCATTCTACTTTAATTCTTTACTTCTTATGTTAAATTTTATCTAATCTTTCTTTTCTCTATTCGCTTCTTTTCTTTGTCGTTAACCCTCTCGATCTACGTACTGGCATTATTTCTCCCATGGGAGGATATGCTTCAGAATGTGTGCTCATGGTCATTTAAAGCCCATACTCCTTTTTCCTTCTTCAACATGTTACGATCTTAGTCATCGTCACATTCCTAGGTGCTTTCAGTTATTTCTCTTTAAATCAGTGTCTCGTAGTAACTCAGAAGTATTTTAAAGGTCTTAAATCACCGACTCTTTGTTATGTCTCCAGCCTCGGCCCTGATGGCGGAACTCGTTGTGGTAACAATCACCGGCTTGGATCGTGAGACTCCGTTAGCTCCTCCTCTTTTTCAATAATACTTTGCAATGTTCTGTTGCATGGATGGAAATTTCGTCTTCATCAACACAAGTGATTACTTAAGTAATATTCACTTAATGGATTTGTCTTCTTAGTGTCAACTCCCAAGAAACTTGATAAGCCGACAAGAGATTCAAGCTTTGATAAAAACGTCAATTATAACTTTTTATTGTCATTATTTTTTTTTGTATCTTCGTACTATTTCCCGCGATTGTCGTGATATTTCGAATAGGTCGATTAGCCGAGAAGTTATCCATATTTTTTTCAAGAGCTTTCGTTCAGAGAGCACTAAGTCATTGTCCTAACATCTCATCGTCCGCTCCATGGTGAGAAGCAAAATTATGTAATAATAAGAGGCGATCGGAGCCTTCCTCATTCGGAATGGCCTTGATAAGAAATGACTGCGGCGGCGCGCGCTCATATCTAAAAAAAAAAAATCGGTTATCTTGTGAGTGTTATGAGATGTCGAAAGCTGGAATGGCTGGGTAAGTTAGTGTATTGCGTTTCTAATAAGCTTCCTTGTGTCTTTAAACGCTTTTTCACTTCTGAAGGTCCACGTGATTTTTTCGCGTTCCCATAGAGCGTTCCTATTACCTTTCCAAATATGATAGAGTGGAGCCCCTAAGTAACTATTTGATCTATCCGGCACAGTTAGAACGAACAAGAATCCAGTCTTTCCCGAGAAATACTTCTTACGTAATTCCTCTTGATAGCTTTTGAGGCGTTTGGAGTGGGTCTAATATCTCTTTACTTTTATCCATCTTTCCGCCTATCCCCTTTATCTAATGTGTACACAAGATAGTCAATTATCAGTTTTGCTAGTTACATTACTATCAACTACATACTGATGTTGAAGCTATTGTATCTTTTCAGCACCCCTTTCAAAAGGAGGATCAGTGTTCTTCTCAGTTTCAAGATGCTTAAGACACATCGAGCGTTCATGCCTGACGTTCTGGATTCCTGTAAGAGAGTATCCATGATGTATTGCAAAATTGAATGGGCTGAACGAAACCATCGCAACATATGATATGATTAAGATTCCCAAGCTCTCTCTTATCGTGAAGTCATTTTATTGAATTCAGCGGGCAGTGGTACTTGTATTACGCATTGGTTAGATCCAGCTTACTGAGAGGCGAACTTCCTCTTCAGAGTAAACATTGCATCTGTCAGGTGTGGTAAGCCATATGTTGCGACCTCCACCTTCTACTATTGAGACTCTCTGAAGTCTGATATGTAGTCTCACGCGTACCCTTTTTTCAGACGCTGACAGGAAGGTTGAACCAGGGAGAAGGTGGATCGATTTAGCATACCCTGTCAGCCACAAGATTGATTCCCAAATTCTGCCTCTCGTTTGTGCTGTAGAGCTGTGAGGATTTTCTTCTCGGTCTTAAAAGATAGAGGATCCCTTTTAACATCCACTTCCATAGGATCAGGTATTTCTAGTTCCGATTAATCACTTTTAGGTATGTGAAGGCCGCTTTTCCGTCAGTCCGTTACTTGACCGCTCCCCATCTATCAGCGCTGGCCTCATTCTTTGATTTTATTATTTTTACTACTTTCATAATCTTCATCCCACTTATCTTGGAATCTGTCTTATATTTTTTAATGATGATTTTCTGCAGATTGGTTCATAAATAAACCTTTTATCACGCGATAAATTTCAGAAAAGATGTAGGACTAGAAGCACTTGCAAATATATTTGTAATGAGGGATAGTAAATCGCTATGAGAAGAAGAAAGAGTTTCATGCGCATAATTAATATTAGAATTGTAATTTGATTTAATTTAATACTATTATTTGTGATTGAATCTATAAGTAAATCATTAGAAACCGTGCTTGGAATTCTTGAAATTTCTTTAAAAGAAAGCCCTAAAAATGTCATTTGATGTCCGGCAACAAAAATGTCTTACTTTATCCTACCAAGACTTATGTGTCAAATCAAACATTTCCTTTAAACATTATAAATAGCGATTTTGAATTGTCTGCCGCAAGCATTCAACCCGACAGGTGACTGTGATTTGCAGACAGCCCCTACAGCTATAGACTTTAGAGAGCACCGAAACGAGCTATATGAAATTCAACTCCTATTTACTACTCGTCATGAACTTTGCAATAAGAATTGGCAGTTGTCGATTTTACACTATGCTTGTTTATCAACCACATCGCTGCAACATTGTTTACTGTCACCACACTATCGTTAACCAGCCACTTTGATTGGGTTTAAACAAGCTATCTGTTTATCGACTTCCGGACCCTTACCTGGTCCATTAACTATAATATGAGAGTAAAACACTTTAATGTTTTCGAAAAATATATACACCTGCATGACAGCGAGGTTGCTCCCTAGTTGTTACAATATTGGACTCATTTAGCTTACCATAACACTTCAAGACAGAAGAATCATATATGACAATATTTTTATTGATCTATAATTTATCAGAATATTTGACACTATACTACCATGGGTCTTTCATTGTCTATATTAATATGGGGCGCATGCTGCCCCCTTACAGATAATGACTAATAGTTTTGCCTCTTTTTTCTCAATTGATTATTATCCTGTTCTGAAGGTTTGTCATTTTTAGCATTTTTTTTCCCTTTTAAGAAATTTCATACAACGTTGGTCGATGGCTCGGGATCCCGTACTTATTTTATCATAAGAACTGGATGCTCTTTCTTTCAATTGTTAGTGGTCCACTATTTTCATTGTTTTGAGAATATTGTTGATTATTTTTATTATTATTATTCATTTATTTTTATATTTTATTATATTTTATTATTATTATATTATATTATTATTATTATTATTATATTATCTGATTATTATTATATTGATTCATTATTATTATTATTATTCTTTTCTATTATTTTATTATTACTTTATTTGATGATATTATTATTTATATTATTTGATTTTTTGTTACGTAGTAATAAGCTGCGCCAATTGACAGTAATATTCATTAGCTATTTGTGTTGTATTTATAGATGTTATTGTGCTCTCTTTATATTTTTCACCAGTTATATCCCACTATGATTTATTAATTTTATTTCATTGTTCTTAATATCAACTTGGAATCAAATCTTTGATTTTAATCTCTAGATGAAACGAAACTTTTCTTTGATATGATTTTCCCGACGCCATATGATGTGTGTGACGCAATCGGAATTTTAGGTTTCCGCATTTTTGTGTATGTATTATGATTGGTTTCTGTTCACTCGATATTATGAGCAGCGAGTAAATGGATATAGAGGGCACCTCGCCCCTTCACATCAGTTAACAGCTACTAAGTATCTGGAATGGAATACTCTCTTCCAGCCATATGATGAAGTGTGTGATACCCATTATTGTCAGCTTGTGCGCGGCCTTTCTCAGACTTCTCCTATCCGCGGCTCATAATTACATTTTCTCAGCTGTTTGGTGCTCTGACCTTGAAGCATCTGCTGTACTGTGCCAGCGCAGCGTCGAGACTGTGTCGCAGCTGTGCCAGCTTCAGGTGGGAAAGATGGTGTCAGAGGATGAAGTGGCGTTACGTGTTTGACCAGGGCTTGGCACGCTGTTCTTGGTCCACAGATTCGATTTCATGTCGACTTGTGTGCGGACGCACAGCGTTCACAGAGCTCCAAGTCTGATCGAAACTTTGTGGTTTTGGTTTCTTCCATCCTTTCGAACGAACATTTTTATATAAACATTCCCCACCTTCTCATTCTAAAGTCGTTTCTTTCCGACGGGATACAACTGAATTGATGTTACGGCATCCTGTTCTAAGAATCAAAGTCTACTCGTCAAATTTAGGTTGGTGTTCTAAGAGACTTGAACTTTTGGTCCCAAGGACATTTTTGACTCTGTTTAAATATTCGCTTGCAACTCGTCGGGCTGTATGCCTTGTTTAAAAACATCTCGAATTTTCGGTTTCCTGAGGTGGAGTAAATCTTTCCTCTTGTCCACAACGAAGGAATTCTCATAAGCATCTTTTTGAAAGCGGGAATTGATTTAATCAACCAACGTGTGGAAGTATTTGGCTGCCAATAACGAAACCGCTGCATTGGGTCATCAATACGATTTATTTAAAGAGGCGTGTTAGCACTAATCCAGTGATTACATCGTAAGGATCCGAAGATGGAGTTGATTGGAACATCAAGTTGCTATAGTATTTATAGCGATCCGTTCCTTCAGAAACGCCTCGCTCCATTTGGCAGGGCCTTTCTTGGACGCGTCGCATCAGGTTCACATCTCACGATGATGAGCTAAACTCCGATGGGAACAATCTCCTCCATCTTGGGGCTTGAGGAGTTCGAGGGGCTTGCAGGAGATGATCTTTCCTTTCCTTGTTCGTGCAGAGCCTTGTGTTGGCCTTTGACTCAGTTTTATTGTAACTGACCATCGTTATTGACTCTAAAAGTTCCTGACTCTTGAATATATTGTTGCTGGGTCGTTTCAGAGTCACGCCTAAATGTTTCAAATTTTTAGGGTTAAGAGAGCTTGGGTTCAAATTTTATAAACTTGGGCGGTAACGAATTTTTTTTCAATTTTGGATAGCAACGACTTTGTATCTTATATTATAGGTTTATATAAGAGTCTAATTCTTCACGTTGCTATTAGATTAACTCAATCACTTGAATATTTAATGATCTCTCGTACTGATTTAGCATTGAATCACCGAGATGGAAAAAACTTTTTTGTTTTTTTTTTTTTTTTCTTTTTTTTTTAAGTTAGCAATTTTGACACCCTAAATCAGGGCAGCCTCCAATGGTCACACGGCTCCACCAAAAACTGTTTGTTAATGAACATAGCTCAGCTCTTTCCTCCTTTATTACATCATTAAGGTACTGCTATGACTGACGGTTTTCCAATTGAGAGAGTGTGATCTAATTATTTCTTTATTTATCAGACGAGTTTCACAATAAATGGAGTTTTTACACAATGAATAATAGGTAATGCAAGCACCTATAAATCGTACAGTGATTAACCAAAATACATCACGTATCACTTAACTTAATGTATTAATATTGGCATGACCCTAATCTAGCTTTACCTCTCGCATGAGAGCTTAACCTACAAGAAAGACCATGAGGCAGGACGCTTTGGACGGCACGCCCTCCGCGGTCACCCTCTCTTCTCCATCCTCCCAATTGGGGGGAAGCTATAATACCCTATTGCTACCAATAGATTTACAGGAGAGTACCAAATCTAGCAGTGTATACACATGATCACTTTATTTGCAAGTAGTCTCTCACATGACTGTGTCACCTTTTGTGTCATGCATGCTTAATGACGTACATAATAGTATGGAAGAAATGTTTTTGCCCATATATATATACTATTATAATATATAATACAATACTATATATTATATAAAAGTATTATTAGCTATATATATTATATATTAATACATTATAGTATATATTATATATAAGTATATATTGATATAGTATCACAGATGTGGGTTGCCGAATGCCGCACCGTGGGAAAAGCTTGAATTAAAATCCCACCGTCAAGGGTCGCACTACCCCCGTTCCCAGTTTTGTTTCCCTAACCCCAAGATGCAAATAAATAATACATAAATAAATAAAAATAAATAACCATTTAATAAAATAAGCATAATAAATAATATAAAATACAATAAAAAAACAAAGCAACGTGACATAATAGTGCCTCTACATATTTTACTAATTTCTCAGTGCTGTGTGCATGCTGACCACATCCACTGCACCACCCCCTTCCCTCCCTTAAATATTTCACCCACACAGCCGCACAGCCACCGCACGCACCTCACTTAGTAACGAAGAGTTTTGCCACGTCGGTATCTCCCTCAAAATCGACAACCCATAGGGCTGACTAAGCTCGTCGTAGACGAGGTTACTAGCCATGCACCCCCGCAAGGGGGCGTGCGGCCTCGAAAAATTGAAATGATCGTGAAGCAAGCGGGGGGGGATTGAAATTTAGAGATCACGTATAGAGGAAGAATGAGTACTTAGCGATACGGGTGCGGGAATCGGCACCGGTGCTGGCTCCGAGTCCGGCTGAGTTAGTATAAATATTTGTTTAATATTACAACTATTTGATATCAAAGTGATTATGTTCTATAAGGTCATGAGATTCGAATGATCGGTTTAGAACCACCCCTTGCGAGAAAGAGTTCCGACGCTGGCCCCCGGGCGGCTGGCGCCGCCAGCGCGCACCCGGGAGAAACCGCGCGTGCGCCTCCAGCGCGATCCGCGCCGAAACCACTGCCGAAGAACGCAAACGTGTTTCAGGCTTTTCTTTTATTAGAATTTTAATAATTTTCTTTTTTACGCTTACGACGTGAACTTTGTTTTCAAACTTAAGTTTTTTTTCAAAAATTGGATTATTTTTATTATTTTTTGTAATTTACTTTTTGCTTTTTAGTAAAAAAAAATTAGTGCTTTCATGTTCCTATAACGTAAAACAAATTAACGTTTTTAACATACCCCTTAACTCAGTAAATCAGTAAAATCAGTAAATCCAACCATCATCCAACCACTCGGTTTCTAGTCCATCCCTGATCTGCTGATCTATTGCATTTATTTGATCATTTGATCTATTGATCTATTAATTCAAGTTACATTATTATTTACAAATTGTATATTTTTATACCCTAAACAGTAAATCAGTAAAGCAGACATCAATCAACCACCCTTCTTGTCCATCCGTGATTCTATTGATCTATGATCTATTGTTTCATTGATATATTGATCTATTGATTTCAAGTCATATTTTTTCATTAAAAATTGTTGTTTTACAGACCCTAACAGTAAATCAGTAATCAGAAAAATCAACCACAAGGCTTCACGGGTTCTGTCCATCCGTCGATCTATATCTATTGATCTATTGATCTATTGATTATTGATTCAAGTCATATATTTTAGTAAAATTGTATGTTTTATACCCTAATAAGTTAAAGCAGATAAATTCAGTGATTCGACAGTAATACGGTATCCTCCACTATTTCTCTCCAATCCCATCCATGATTACTTTGATCTATTGATGCTAGCGTGACCCATTATATAACATAAATAGCTACCCTTTCTTATTCATCAGTGTTAGGATGTCAATCTAGAATGGACGTTGCTAAATTTATGTTTCCGCGCTCCTGCACATGTCTTGTGTCAGTTCCCACAGGGATAACCTTTCTGTTATTAAACATTTTAAAAGAGGTCGGAATTTGTCGACAAGCAACTGGGTTAAAATCATTGTTTACCAAGAAAGTTTAAGGAATTACAAAGAATGTATCCATTTCTGAAGGGTATACTATGACCATAAAAAGCTCTTCAATGTTTACCCAGGGCATAAAATTATAATCTTCATGAGTTTGATGCATAACTTGAATGGGATATACGCAGAAACTTTTCACCAGTTTACTCACATCATTTAAACATCACAGTATTTTATATAACGCAGAATATCTCTATAAGAAGTTTGAACTATGAGGAAATGTTCTTTAAACACACAGTATTTAATCTTTCGACAAAGAGGGATATGAGTCAGCTGTTCAATGTTGTAGCACCCAAATGTTGCCCCCTACTCAGACGTAAAGATTCCTACAAAGTATTATAAACGAAGTATACATCTATACCTCACGGTTAATTACTCTGTGAGCTTCAGCCTAAGAACACGCAGTAGTAGTGTTACTGGCGTACAAATATCTTAGCCTAAACGATTGAGACAGTATACATGCGCTGTAATAATGAGTACGTCTGAGTAGCAGGATTATTTAGCTCTTATCGAGAAAAATTTAAAAACATGAAACCTTCTGGGAAAACGTAACTGTATCTGTGGTGATTCGAAAATTGATTATAGAATGTATAGCAGAAGTATGCCTAAATCTTATAAAAGGAAATGTTCCTTTAAGGAGACGGTGGCGGAAGGTAAATGGCTGCTCGTCATAGAACACTCATTTAAAACTTGGCGTGGTACTTAAGAAAACTTAAAAATAAAAAGAAGCTAATTACAGAAACGGCTAGGTGTGTCTACCGTTTACTCTTTTCGTCTATACGCTCCTTTGATAACCAATGCTTGGCTCAAGATGAAGAAGGTCTGGTTTTACCACCTACAGCGATTATGAGCAAGGATGAAATATAACACAGGAACCTACCTCTACAACAACGACAACAACAACAACCAACACACAACAACAACACAACACACAACAAACAAAACAACAACAACAACAACAAACAGCAACAACAACAACCAACAACAACAACAACAAAACAACAACAACAACAACAACAACAACACAACAAACAAACAACAACAACAACAACAAACAACAACATCAACTATCAACATCAACATCAATATCAACATCACCGCACAGGACAGCAACAACAACAAACAACATTTCGAACAACCTCAATCAAACTCTCAATTGCATCATATCGGGTATAAACCTTATCAACCGTTACTTCAACAGCAGCCTTTGGTTTATATGATCCGCAAGTTGAACAGATAAATATTAAACTTTGATGAACTGCACAAAATATTAAACTCTGATGTTAACATTTCAATGAAAAAAATCCGATATATCAAATGTTATACAAAAAATTAGTAGGATCTAAAAGGTTTTTATTATATTCACTTAAAGAGAAGATTCAGCTCTAGCAACCAGATTAACTAAGATGATGTGGAAAGAGAAGAATTTAAAAAACATGTTACTCGATAGAAGTTTCTGATGAGAGTAAGAAAACGGGTTTAGCTCTATAAAATAATTATTAAAAGATCAGACTTAATGTGAATGACTCGTTCAAATCCTTATTGTGGGAGAACAATAGCTCGATCGATTGTTGTTGACTTAATAGAATCTTCTCGCATGTGTGATTTGTGAAAGAAAAAGCTCCTTCCAACGAGGAATACGGTATCAAACCAAGAACTTCAGGGCTGTTTAAAATTTTCCGACACAAGCTTTTTAATCCGTAGACATACATACAAATATATTAGCGGATCTTATATATATTTCCAAGTCTCCTTTAGACCTGACCGCCGCGCAGTCCCCCTCCTGTACCTTCTTTTGCATCGATAGATTAAATGTATATGCGTAGAAAGCATTACCCGTTCCCATCTCCACCCCCCTCCCCCAATCTCTGAACAAGAATAAAGAAAAAAAACCCCATACATCGCTCTCATTTCCCAGCCCCTTTTCTGATTCCGATTCAATATTGTCATTTTATATTGATTATATTTGTAATTTAAAAATTATGTATATAACCTATGTTATCCTTTCTGTATACACCTGCTATGTTTTTAGGCTTGTAATTTAAAATAGTTTAATATTATCTTTGTCAATTAAAAATTCATTATTATCATATAATTTTTATTTAACCTTTCAGTATAAATGAATATAATTTTTATTGTTAATGTATTGTGAATCATGGAGGCTAAGGAATGTGTGTGATAAATATTACTATTGAATGTGAACAACCTACAGTTACGTGTGGTTTTCAAGGTTCGCTTCAAAAAAAAAACTGAGCACGTTTGCGTTCTCGCGGTGCGTTTCGCGCCGGATCGCGCCTGAGGGCGCACGCGCGGGCGGGGACGCATTGCGCCTGCGGGCGCACAGGCCAGCCCGGGGCCAGCTGTCGGAACTCCTCTCGCAGTCTCTCCACGGTAGCTCGATAATGACATCTTAACATCATATTTTGCATACCAACATATTGTATTATCCTTTACTCACAATAATTTACTAACTATCAAGCACACGCATTGGAGTGCCACAGCACCGATGCTATAGTGCCAGATTCGGATCCGAATCGGACCTTACTTATCATTTCTCCATCTATACTATCTCTAAGAATTTCAGCCTTCTACGATATCATTGTCAATTTTGGGCCAGCACCCCCCTTCGAAGGGTGCATGGCCACGTAACCTCGGTCGTAGTCACCCCTATGAGGCGTTGTTAAATTTGAGGGAGTACCATGTGCAAACCATCTAATCCGTTACTAAGTCGAGTGTTGGTGCAATGCCCGTGCCTGGTTTAGCCCGTGCGTTGCGGTGTTAGCGGACTTTGGTTGAAGGTGTGGTGTGTGTCGTGGTGGTTGCTGCTCGGTGCGGCGACAATATACAGTTTATAATATATATTCTATATGCTATTTTTATTTTTTTCTTTATTTAATTTATTTTTTTATTTATTATCATTTATTTATTTTACTTTTTTATTTATTATTTTTTGTATTTATTTATTTTTATTTATTATTAATTATTTATTTTTTATTATATTTATTTAGTATTTTATTGTTTCGAGAAAAAAAAAGTTTTTTTCATACGCGGAAGGGGTAGTGCGACCCCCTTTTACCGTGGGAATATATATATATATCGTATACCTATATATATATATATATATTATATTAATACTATTAATACTATATAGTATATATATATAACTATATATATATAGTATTATTATATATTATATATTATATATATATATACATACCTATATATAATAAATGCCGACTGCATATATACATACTCTTTATTCATCATCCGACCTTTCTTGCAGAACCAAGACGGTGCGGAGAAGGGGAAAACCTTGTTAGTTGCGCACATTGGTTAGTAAACAGCAGTAAGTAGCAAGAATATGACGCAATTTCGTCAAAAAAGAAAGCCCAGCTTTACTTCCCCCCCTTTCCCTTTAGTGAGAACTCGTCGCAGCCAGAAAAATCCGCCCTAGAGCTTCACTCGGACCGCGACGTCCCCACATCAACTCCACTATCTGGCATCCAGATTCAAGTAGGGTATCACCTACCTGCCAATATCAACACAAACTATAATAGCAAATCTTTTATCTAAATGTACATCAATGACCAAACTTCACAGTCCGGGTCTTCCTTCCATATCTCGTGGTCAATCAATTGCTTGACAATCCAACTTTTTCTTCGTCTCTCAGTCGGCTTAATTCCCATAGTCACACTCACCACTTAAACATTCCTGTATCTAACCCAATCCACATATCAGCCCTACTTCATCACTCCCCTTTCACTACTTGAGATCACCCATTCCAAGTCCCATGTCCAATGTCAACCTATCCAATTTATTCTCCTCAATTTACAACCCATTCTGCATACACCATAATATCTTCATTCCAACATAACTCTCTAAATAAGCGACGTTCAATATTCCTCATCCTTTCCTCCAATTGTTCTCATACCAAACATTCCCAAAAAATGTACCCCTCCTGATTCCTATCTTGCTACTTAGAATAATGTATATACTTGCTTAGCCTAGTAAACCATAGTTAACTATCTTCCCTACTATTAGACATCATTCCGTTACGCCACTATATACGATCATCTGTTTAGACCACTTGCCACTCAAGACTTAGCTCCCCATGTTCACAATAAAACCACCAATAATGCGAAATGTAATTGCTCCAGCCATCTTCCTACCATTCAAACTTCCTACTACAATCTGCAATCCGCCTCCTCTTTTTCATTCCCAACAGTATATCCTAAAGTGATTTAACTCAGACCCGTTGACTGCAATATTTATAAGTTGTCACCACTCTAGCCAACTCATTATCCTATAAACACCAGAGAGGTGCTTCCTAATGACCTCGACTCACGAAAGCTCAAACCTTTAATCTCTTATATTTCGTTTACTTTCAATGCCTCTCCTTACATACCAAGCCAAATCCCTCTACCAACTTTCCTCCAAACCCTCGTCAGATTACGCCACACAACCAAATATACGCAAATATATAGGTTAATAGTTTATATACCACCACTTCTATCCATTTCTCCACTCACATCTAACACCTTTCCGGGCTCGCCCACCTCTAATTCTTTCCAATAATGACATTCCATATATAAAACTACAATACCAGAAGAAGAAGAATGTTCTAATACCTTAGTACTATATAGTTAAACCAATTTACTTTTCGACTTCATTAGTTTCTTATACACTCGACGTGTCCTGAGTATCAAGCTTATGCACCATACTTTATTTAATTCCATTCAGAAGCCGCCTTTCACCCCCACACAATATCAGCCGCCCACACCTGGCCATAAGTATGCTCCCGTGTATTATCTTAGCCCATATCATCGGGCCTATAGCTTGCAACTCTATTGATGTAAAAATTCGATAAATTATCCAAGTTTTATGCTTATCTCACATTTTCCCTAAATATTTGTTTAAGGTTTGATCTAAATATGATGTTTGTATCCGCATCTATATGCTCCATGGATCATACTACTTTCCTTTAAACTGGATTTGTTTTCTGTCACCCAAAACAGTTCTTCATTGTCGCCCATTCCATCACCCTCCTTTATCTTAAGACCTAGGAATAGCCAGGCCATTATATGCCTGTTCGTAGGTGAACAAATCAATTTTAAACCTCACATTACCGCACACAGTATAGTTATTCCTTTAACCTGTATTTATCTTACACTTGCGCTTATAATCTCTTTATCAAAAGCGTGGTTACCTTATTACTCGTCTCTTAACAACTACCGCTAATGCTCTCCAACTCCAACTCTAATTTCTCACATATAGAAGCCCGTATTCCAAAATACTCCATCACTCTCTATACTAGAATTTCCACAATTTGTGATTGAATGATAATAAAATTTTTAGACACTTGCTCTCTCTTCTCTCTCTCGCCACTCTGCCGTCCTCTTCTCTCTTTCCATCTTCTCTCTCTACCCTCTCCTCCTCTCTCTTCTCTCTCTCTCACACACACACACCAGCACACACACTACAAACAAAACCCACAACACACACCAATCTGATCTTTCACAGTCAACTCGTAATCAAATTCACTATAAGATTCCAATCTTCAACTTTTCCTTCTCTCTAACTACCTTTCCATTGCTATACCTACATCCCCAAATCCCTATTTATTCTTACACCATCAAACCAATTACACGTTACACATATCACTCTTCATTAACTGCCAATGTTATGCAGATTTTCAAAATGTATCCTCCACACTTTTATCATCCATTTCCTCAGTTACGGAAAAGCCCCATCCAACTTCATTAATTATCTAAGCAGTTTTCCACTTTTTCTCATCTCTTTAACCTTGCGTGCTTCCCTTCCAGAAGACGCTTCCTTATTCCCTATGTAGGGTTCGCCATTTCATCTTGTATAATTTATCTCTTTTTTCCTCCTACGTATATATTTTATAGTATTCCTTTTTTTCCCTTATCTTATTAATTCCAAACATCTTTCCTTTGAAACCTCATCATTGGTTTTAGTTCATTTAACCACGCTTCTTTTTTACTTTCAACGCTGTGCATCACCTCTTTATTCAACCACTCGCTGTTAACGTTCTTGTTCCTACTTTAGACATCCACATACTTCAGTTGCACTACTAACAACCCGCTTCCTTCCTTTGCTTCCAGATTTTGTTTAGTTTCAGCTTGTTCACACATCAACTGTTTTATTTCCAGCGCTCGTAAATTCTATCATTATCTACTTTTATTTAGCTTCTCACTAGTTAATATCTACCACTCCCTTCCTATTCATCCTTCCTCTCCATCCCAGAGCCCCACTAACTTAATTTATATATCAAACAACTTTAATGGAATCGATATCCAATTCCAATCCCCTCTACTGATTTAACATCTAACACAAAATCGATCATATTTTTTACTTCAAAACCATCTCTACCTACACCAACTCTAGGTATACTTATGAATACTCTTGTTTTTAAAAAAGTATTTACTTACCAATATCTCTCTCCTCACAGGAATCATCACTTTCCTACCATTCTCATCATTTTTTCCCGACACCCCCAAAGCTGCCTGTTCATTTGATATACCATCCCCTTTTTGATCTACATAATCTCAGCCATTTTAGGTCACCCAACATTCAATCAATCTGGAAGCCTCACCTACTTCACCTCTCTAAAACATCATTTCAGATTATCCCAGACTAATCGCACTCTCTTCAACATACCCCTCAGAATGAGATATATGTCCACAACCACACATTCCCATTGACCTTTTCAACTAAAATTTCGGTACCCCATACGTAAGATTCTCACCCCCTCAACAGAAACTCAACACATAACAAAATCAACATACTATATATCAACGTGTCACACATCAGAATTCACTCCTTCTCCCTCTCTCTTTCATCTCTTTCTTCCACACCAGCACATACACATTCTCCACCACACCACACCTCACCACTCATATTTACCGTTTCCTTTCATTTTTTTTCAGCCACAGCCGAGCAGAATAAAATTTTAACCAATTCTGTAGAATACATCATCTTCTCTCCTTCTTTTTCTTAACATTTATTCCCCTGACATTCCATTAGCCAATACCAATTGCATCACATTTTCGCGGAATAAGATGAAGGTCGATTTCGGCGAATCACGACCTTCCCCGAGCATAACCACTCTGTCTTCACAGCTCTACCTTTCAAATATGTTTCAGTCAAGCAAACAAACAACATTTACCCGTTCTAAATTACATCCAATCGCCTCCTCGCTTCTTCTCCTCGCCATTTTTTTATTCTTCTAACATTCACATCCATACACTTCTATATACAGTTTAGGCCGAATAGATTACGTAAGGTCGCTGTACGGCTCTTCACGTTTTCACCTTCCGAGCATCTTCTAATTACTGCATTCCTTGCTAATATAATACGTATTTGGGTCACGTACTTTAGCCAAAACCCAAACCTACACTCATCCCTTTAGTCGCCTCTGCGACATGAAGAAAATATGCTTATGTGAAATTCTTCTCCCCTTAACAGCTGATATAAAAATAGCAATTATTAGTTGTCTCTCATGGTCCTCGTTTGGTATGTTCCCAGAGCTAGCCTCCAAGTATAAAGAGTGAGATATGAGTAAACGAGGAGGCACTACCCTTGGGCGCCACGAGAATGGTTACGTCGTGAAATGTACCCTCTCTACACCAAAAGCCCAATCTTGACGATCTAATATCTTGATTCTAGAGCGCTAATTCCTTCTCATCTGTCCCTCTTTAGAGGCTAAGAAGCTACCATAATAAACGAAACTAAATTGTAAATGAGCATAAGGAACTCAGCATATTAGCTAAGGCAAAATTCAATCCGCAGTTATAAAACAAAGTCAAAAAACAAAAAAAAAACACAAAAAAACCCACCAAAAAGAGGAAAAACTTAAGGTTGAATGGGGGGGCGGATTTTTATTTTGGATCTCTTCGACTCCCCTAGTATCTAATACATATAACCAATTATTAATATATAGTCACCAAAAACCATACGTGTAGCTCACCTAATCGAATAACATGCTCAAACTTACTTTCTACAACCTCTACAGTCGAATACCAATTTTAAACCAATAAATGATCGCATACGCTAAATAGTTAGTTTTAAAATTGCTCCTGAAAAACTGCCAACACCATCATTCAATACCTCTACATCATTTTCGTCTCTACTTCATAAGCACAATTCTCTCTCAACGCCTTCTAATCTAACTTTTCTGATCAGAAAGACACTTAGAAACACTTCAAACCACTACGTCAACCTAATTACAGCAAATTACCATTTTCTATATTAAAATAAGTCATTACCCAAAAATCTCTATGAGAAAAAACTCCACCCACCTCTCATGTTCGAAATAATAAACCCCCCCTCCCCTTCCCGGGTTTGAATGCATTTTACTCCACTATACATGACACCGTGTAGTTATAGACTAATCTTATTATATTCCCATTCTCTCGCCGCTTGCCTGTATAAGCCTCCTAATTTCCGACATTCGTCCAGTCTTAATCTTGCGCGCTCGGGCAGCCCCTTCATAGAGGGTGGGCCTTTCTGACAGCCCATGAATCCGACCCCACCCAATAAAATTGCCGAAGTTGAAAAAAAAAAAAAAAAAAAAATAATAATAATAATAATTAATAATTAATTAATAATTATAATAACTATAATAACATAAATAATATAAACATATAAATGAAGTACATTCAATTATTATATTTTAATAATTATTAATAATTAAATATATGTCACTTAATAAGATAAAAATAGAAAGTTTTAATAATTCAAACTTAAATAATTATTAATAATTCACATAATTAAAAATAATCCATTAATAATAATATAATTAATTTACCTACATTCAATTTAGTAATATACCATACCCCTATAATAAATTACTACATCTATACCTATATCTAATCAACTAATTATAAACTTATAATAATACGTGGAATAACATAGTTATTAATCAGTTTCTTTAATTCTATAGCTTAATATTTTATAATAATAATATATAGTTAATAATAATAATAATAATATATAATAATGCCACTTCATCAATGATTAATAATTAATTAATAATAATTATTATAATAATAATAATAATAATATTACATTATTAGAAACTCAAATAAATAATAATAAGTGGTCTCCCTATTCGGTTTAAGGCCTTGCATAAAGATAGTAAACTCTCTGGAAAAGGAACCTATGAAACTGAATTAATGAGGTTTCACTCCCCAAAATTTCACGAGAATCTTTTTATAAATTATTCTGAAAAACTTAATGTAAATAATAAATAATATAATGATATTGTGATAGTGTCTTACGTTAATGAGTAATAATAACGTTATATAAAAGAAAGAAACTATCCACAATAAGGTATAGATAAAGCTATATAAGTTGCACAAGCAATAATCAATAATAGAATATCTACATTGACTAATTTCATAGATAATAAGTAATAATAATAAAGTTTATAAATACATAATAATAATAAATGGAAACTAGTAATGAATAATAATAATAATAATAATAATAATAATAATAATAACTCATGTTGAATAGTATTATGATAATATAATTTTGATAAAAATTACGCTTTTACAGTTTATTCTTCTTCAAATGAAATTTATTCAAGATCTTGAAAAACCATCAAGCCTTTTAAAAAGCTGCGTACCCGCTTCTGGGTTATGATGTCTCGTAGTCTATTATTTATTTTCAGCATCAATTTCACAAATCTCATTACTTGCCTTGCTTACTTTACGTGGAAATAGTTGTCGGCCCATTTCGGACACTAGAGAATGCTAAACCAGAATAAATTCTTATTATGTCCTTCAAACTCATACTTTCCACATATCATTGGAGGTATCTACTCTATGGCAATTAGTTATTGTTTCTATCACTACACACTTTTCCAATACAGCATAATAATATTTTCCGGTGCAGATAGATACGAGTATTCTGCAAGATCTTACCCATAAAAATCTTAGTCTGTATATTGTAATTAATAAACTATTCTATGTACATTTACAGCTGAATGTCCACGTGAAATACTTAATGACAAGTTCTAGGAAATAATTTACAATGAAAGAGAGGCATATTTTCGTAAAAATTCTACATTAAAAGTCGTTTTAAGTTTTCTCATGAGTAAAGATGATTCTCCTTACTTGCAAATAAACACACGGAAGATTTTAGATTCAAATTGTTAGTCCTTAATCTAGAATTGTGCTAACATTAAACAATATCTTTCATTTTATTCCTTCATCTATACTACTGAAATTGCATTATGCGAGTAAAGCTAAAAATTTAAGCAAATAATTTTCAAGCCTTTCACAAAGGCACCATTTTGGTGAGGAAAGATTTTTACCGAACCACCCCCCCTGCCCTTTGCAACCTCAATCAGGATAGCCAGAAGTATATGACAGATTCCAAATTCGTATCTTGGACCCTGATTGAAGAATAAAAAGGTTTGTGCCCTGGCTTGCCCCATTTAACCTCCCTGAGTTGTTATAAGGCTGAATATTTTTAGATTTATGCCCAGGTTATGTATTGTTATTTGTTTATTAGTTTATAGTTCGGTGAGGTCTTTTTAATTTTATAATTTATAAATTAGATTATCTTTCATTTTGGAAGTACTATATAATATTAATTATATACTAATATAGAATCTATTTTAGGTAGTAATCCCTATTCACCTAAAATTCTAGAAGTTTATGATATTATAAATATAGCCATTAAATTTGGATATTATAAGGAAGTAGCTCATCTTAATGACTTAGATATGCCCACCGGAGATATATATTATATATAATTTATGTAAATTTATAAATACATATATATAGTACTTATAAACTTATTACAGTGGAAAGATGTGCTAGTGCTAACTCTGCTGTGTGTATGTGCTTCATTTTAATTTGAGTTATTTCGTGGGGCTTTATTTTCTTGAAATGCTATCTGCGTTTTATTGTCATATCGTTTACTGTTTTTGAATTGATGATAATTAATTGTAATGTTAGCTACGAAAGAATGTTAGTTATTTTTAAGTTAAGTATTGCTTTAACGTTTAAAATTTTTAATGATTCAATTTTGTTCGAGTTTTATGTTTCAATTCAATGTTAGAATCTATATATATATTTTTATCTTTTGATTTACATTTTAAAATTTTAAATTAAAGCAGGAATCTTACACTTTTCCATTTCAGGCAAAGAGTTTTATTTCGGACAATTGTATTTTATTTTATTTTATTTTATTTTTATCACGAAAGAGTTAATTATAATGGCGGATTTGCGCAAACATGGGCTTTTCGTGTTTACCAACATCCGTGACTTGCGAGCTAATTACAAGTCTGTGTAATATTAGTTCTCTATCTTTCATCCTAACCTTTGTCCCTGTCTGAGACCCAGATATCTAAAGACTCACTTTCTAACTTTTTAAAATATCTAACTATAATTTAATCTATAATTTCCATCCTAATTTTCGTTTATGACTACGTAAACTTCAACATTCCGAAAAACTTCTCGAAAATCTCGAATCTACTAGCTCTGATGTTCCATTGCTTAAAAACTGTCATCTTATTACTACAATAATTTTGTGTTTCAACTACTGTTTTACTAATTGAACAGATTTTCCTGCCTTATTTAAGCATCTCACTACTTCTCACGAGACTGTTACATCCTTTTATCCAATGCTGAAATCCTCTATTTAGGGGATTTCAATATACACAACACTGAATGCTTGGGGTCCTTTTATACTGATACAGGAAATGATGACGACGAAACTTTTAGCAATTTCAACGATCTGGACCAGCTGATTTGGAAAAATATACATATTCTGTATCGTCCCAACCAATCCTTGAGCACCCTTGGCCTATGCTTCACAACAAGTCCATCTCTCTATAAACAAGCCATCTTTGCTCTTATTGTTTACTCTGACCACAATCCTATATCCATTATCGTGTTTTATTTCCAATAGTTCAATCTTTTACCGGGCTGACTGGAGGCTTTAGGTTGCACCTTCGCACAATATTCCAGGCGAAATTGCTTTGACACTGAATACGCTTCAGCTTCTGTGGATAAGGTGGTGGCTGTAATCGCCAGCAGAATGAGTAAGTTGGTTCCTTCTTCGTCTAAGTCTTTCTCTCTT
>JABUQX010119209.1:35000-40900 GCA_015478945.1 Trachelipus rathkii | reverse complement strand
GTTGTACTTCGTTCCGAATTCAAATTTAAGTGTTTAACCGTTTTCGCATTTTATCGTGAAACGCTTTCGCGTTTTTGTTAAACTAACTTCAATATATATATATATATATATATATATATATATATATATATATATATATATATATATATATATATATATATATATATATATATATATATATATATATATATATATATATATACTACTATATATACTATATATATATATATATATATATATATATAGATATATATATATATATATATATATATATATATACATATATATATATATATATATATATCTTCTACTATATATATATATATATATATATATATATATATATATATATATATATATATAACCAACTATATTTATATATATATATATATATATATATATATATATATATATATATATATATATATATATATATATATATATATATATATATATATATCTTATATATTTTCTATATATATATTTTATCATTTTTCTACGTATTGATATTATTTTCTTATATATATTCTAAATAAATTTTTATTTATGAATATAAAATATGTCATTATATATATATATATATATATATATATATATATATATATATATATATATATATATATATATATATATATATATATATATATATATATATATATATATAGACCATATATAGGAGGTTGGGGGGGAGAGGATTAAGGGAGGAGATGGGGAGTGGATAGGAGGAGAGGATAGGGTGAGGAAGGGGTGGGGGGAGTATTTTAGTGGACTATTGAATGAAGGGGTGGGGTAGGAAAAGAAATGCAAGAGGTGAGGATGGGAAATGAAGTGGGGAGGGGGAGGATGAAATACAAATGGAGGAAATTATTAGGGCTGTGAATAAAGGAAAAAAGGGAAGTCCGCAGGTCTGGATGGTGTGAGAATGGAAATGTTGCAGAAGGGAGGTATAAGGGTGGAGGAATGGCTGTATAGATTGTATAATATATGTTGGAGGAGTGGTGAGGTACCACAGGATTGGGAGGATGGTTGTTTGGTTCCTCTGTATAAGGGGAAAGGGGATAGGATGAATGTGGGAATTATAGGGGTATATGTCTTTTAAGTATGGTAGGGAAAGTGTACGGAAGAAACTGATTGAGAGAGTGAGAGGTTTAACGGAGGGGAGAATGGGAGAAGAAAGGAGGGTTTAGGGAGGGAAGAGGGTGTGGATCAAGTGTATTAAAGATGCTTGTGGAGAAAAGTATAGAGAGGAAAAGGAAAGTGTATGGGTGTTTTTAGATTAAAGTATACAATGATAGTAAACAAGTTAGATATGGATGAAAAATGGGTTGGGAATTGGTAGGGAAGGTATTAGGGCTTTATGAATAGTAGAATGTGTGTGAGAGTGTTAGGAGGGGAGAGTGAGATGTTTGGGATGGTGTGTGGATTGGGCAGGGGTGTGTAATGTCGCCGTGGCTATTCAATCTGTTTATGGAGAGTGTTTGCAGAGGAATGGTGAGGGAGAGGGGTGGAATTGATGAATGGGAATGATAGAAGGGAAGTGAACATGATACTGTTTGCGGATGATACCCCTAGTGGCGAAGAGCGCGGAAGGGCTGAGGTATTTGGTGAGGGAGTTTGAGAGAATGTGTGGACAAAAGGGGCTTAAAATAAATCCAGGTAAAAGTAAAGTGTTAGTGTTTGAGGAGGAGGAAAGAGAGGAGGGGGAGGGGTTAGAGGTTAGAGTAAGGGGTGTAGTATTGGAAGAAGTAAAGATTTTTAGATATTTAGGGATGGAGTTGGGTAAGGGGGAGGGATGAAGGAGGAGATAGAGAATAAAATAGGTGAAGGAATGCGAGCTTTGAGTGGTCTGAGAGAAATATGGGAAGAGGGGATCTATAACAGAAAGTCAAGATAAGTATGTTCGAGAAAATCTGTGTACCAGCGGTATTGTACGGGTGTGAAACGTGGGGGTTGAATGCCAGGTCAAGGAAGAAGTTGGAAGTATTTGAGATGAAGGGGTTGAGAGCGGTTTGTGGGGTCAGTAGAAGGGAGAGGATTAGGAATAGGGTGGTGAGGGAGAGATGTGATTGGAGGAATGGTCTGGTGGGAAGAGCGGAGAAGGGAATATTAAGATGGTATGGGCATTTGGTGAGAATGGAGGAACAGAGAGTGGTTAGGAGAGTTTGGGAGGCGGAGGGGATAGGAAGGAGAGGAAGGGGAGACCAAGAAGGAGGTGGATGGATGGAATAAAGGAATGCTGGAGGAGGAGGGTGGGGAGGAAGAGAGGTGGAGGTGTTGGCGAGGATAGAGTGGGGTGGAGAGGTGGGTGAGGGCAGAGATGGGAGGGGGTGGAATGAGGCTGCGCACCACTACCCAGCTCAACAGGATAAGTGGTGTATAATAATAATAATAATATATATATATATATATATATATATATATATATATATATACTATATATATATATATATATATATATATATATATATATATATATATATATATATATATATATATATATATATATATATATATATATATATATATATATATACTATACTATAATATATATATATAATAGCAGTATAAATATGATAAAACGACATTTTAAATTATTTATTTATTAGCCGACTAATTTCGGGTAAGAATCCTTCTTCCCATTTTCAAGACTTACAATAAAATGATAAAATTTTAAACATAATATATAATAAAATCAATTAAAAGTTAAAATAATATAAAGTTGAAATAAATAGACCATATAGATAAATTAATGATTACATTATAATAATATGTGGATTAGAGTTCATGATTTAAACAAAACCTCATTTCAGTATTAAAGACTTTTAAAACTTATATTTTCATTTAAGGTCGGTTTGAGATGCCAAATATACAAGAATTCTAACAACTGAAGATCGGGTTCCTCAGTTTGGGCTAATATTCCAAAATTCGTATCATGTATATGGTCGTTTTCCTGAAGAGAATGAGCATTTATAACTGAATAGGGGGGATGATGTAAATGGTCTAGAATTCTAAATGAAATACCTTTATGCTCAGCAATACGTATGGAAAGGCTTCGTATTGTCTTTCCTATGTAGGTGACATCGCAGTCACCGCACTTGTAATAATATATTACTGATTAGCATAAAAGAGTAAAAGGGTTTATCTTTAAGTTTTAAAATATTTTAATAAAAATCACTCGAAAATCTAAATCTAAATTTAAACTGTAAAGTTTGTTTTTAAAACTACATCAATTTTACGTCGAATTTTGTAACTGATTTTCCCAAGAAAGGCAACCTCATATACAAAATATCCTTAGGAGCTGTTAATTTAGCCTGATATTTGTCTTTAAATTTTTGCTGAAAGTAATTTCTTCAGAAATAATGTTTTCAGGAAATCAAGCTCTTTTGTAAAATTAACATAAGATGACGAAATTTTGTATCCCCTGTCAAAGAGTTTTAATTAAGTTGATTTTAAAAATATTATGGATGAAAGAATAAAATTTTGTCGTCAATCCAGTAAAAGTATATAGGCGAGATGGTAATAGATTGGATTTGAAAGTTGTGTAACAAAGCGGTTATGGAGGGTATAGTTCCGAGGAATTGGAGGAGAGCAATAATAGTACCCTTATATGAGGGTAGATAGGATAAAAGGCTAACTGTAAGGTATTATAGGGTAGTGATTTTGTGAGTGTTGTAGGAGGAATCATATGCTATTATTTTTCGAAAGAGTGCGTCGAGGGACTGAAGTACTGATTGGTGGAGAACAAGGTGCGTTTAGTAATGGTAGAGGATGTGTAGATCCAATCTTTACATTGAAACAAATGATTGGGAAAGAGGGAGGAGAAGAATAAATTGTATTTAGGTTCTATGGGTTTGCAACAGGCGTGCGATAGGATTAATAGGAAAGCTCTATGGCAGGTGTTAGTCATATATGATGTTGGTAGTAAGCTTCTGAATGGAATCAAAAGTAAGTATAACGATAGTGAAGCATTTTTCTTTTTTTATCTTTTTTTAAAAAGTTCACACCTCACGGGCATAGCTCTATTCAAGGAGGGGAACTTCTAGGTAATTTCTACCTAGGATCCGAACTAGGATTCGAACCCGCGCCGTTGCCATGCGACTTCGTCGCTCTACCGTTTGTGCCACGGTAGCGGCATGTGTAAGAATAAATAGAGTCGAAAGTGATTGGTTTAATATTAATAGCAGAGTGAGGCAGGGATGTTTTATGTCTCCTTGGTTATTCAATTTGCATATGGATGGGGTTATGAAAGAATTAGAGGTGGGGGTGGCAAAGGATGGTGTTAGAATAATGGAGAATGGAAAAGAGTGGCGGTTCCCAACCTATTATATGTAGATGATTTGGTTTTGTGTGGCGAATCTGAAGAGACTTTGAGAGAATTGGTAGATAGATTTGGTAGGGTGTGTAAAAGAAGGGGTTTGAAAGTAAACGTAGATAAGAGTAAGGTTATGGTTGTGAGTGAGGACAGTCCTTGGTGTGAAGTTATGTTAGATGGTGAGCAGCTGGAAAAAAAGTGTGTGAGTTTAAATATTTAAGATAAATGTTGGATGAAAAGGGAATGGATGATGCAGAGTGTAGTAGGAAAGTTGTGAATGGCAGGAAGGTGGCTGGTGCAATAAAATCGTTGTTAGATGTAAAGGGACTAAGTCTTGAGTGCGCTAGGGTCCTACATAAGGGTATGTTGTTACCTGTGTTAATGTATAGTAGTGAGACTATGGTCTGGAATAAGAGGTATTGATCTAAAGTATAATGTGTTCAGATAGACAATCTTAGGGGTGTGTTAGGTATGAGAAGAATTGATAAAATGAGGAATGAACGTATTAGAGTTGTTTGATGTGAAGAAAGGGGTAAATGAGAGAATAAATGAAAGTACGTTGAGATGGTTTGGTTATGTGGAAAAGATGGAAGATAATCGGTTGGGTAAACGGATGTATAGTGGTGAGTGTGGTGGGAATCAACCGGCTTGGAGACTGCAAAATAATGCCTGGAGGAGAGAAATGTGAGTTTGACAGAGTCAAGAAGAAAGGTCACATATTAAAGGTGAGTGGCGAGGGTTTTGAGAGGGTATGGTTGTAGCCCACCTGGGCCAAGAGATGAACCCCACATTGACGAGATGCCATAGTGAGGGTCCGTCGCGGTCCCGTGAAGCTCTATGGTGGATTTTCTGACTTCGACGAGTTCTCACAAAAATGTATAAAGGGGTGGTAACCGGTAAGGCTAGGCTTTCTTTTCAACTTGCTTCATATTCTTCTACTACTTTTCTGTTACGCATTTTACAAGTCTTGGGGAGAGAAGGTAGGTGATGATGATGATGATGATGATGATGATGAGTGTTGGCTTGATAGATAGTAGTAGTAATAGATATGATTTATATAATAAATATATATATATATATATATATATATATATATATATATATATATATATATATATATATATATATATATATATATATATATATATATATATATATATATATATATATATATATCAAGTATTCATAAAAGTACTGCCCTTGGACTTGAATAACTTAACACCATGTACTTGTACTTGTGCTTGAACAATTCTACAGTACTTGAACTTGTACTTGTACTTGTACTTGAACAGTTCTAGAGTACTTGTACTTGTACTTGTTACTTGACAAAATGTACTTGAACCCAAGCCTGATATATATATATATATATATATATATATATATATATATATATATATATATATATACTTTTTTATATATATATATATATATATATATATATACTATTCACTATAGTTCGTATGCCCCACCTCTTCCCTCGAAATATTGTGTCATCACAGTAGGCTGGACTCAGATATTCGTCAGAAAGATTGTGATGAAACTATTTCTAATGTCTGTCAGGTCCGAAGGTCCATCAAGAGATATTTTG
>JABUQX010119209.1:27500-30000 GCA_015478945.1 Trachelipus rathkii | reverse complement strand
TAATGGTGTTGGAGTTGCAATATTGGAATCCAATATAGCATCCTTTGGGTTACGAAAGTCTACCGCAGAACACCTCAATGAACCATCAGTTGGGTTATTTTGAAAGACTGGGCAATCTGAGATAGGATGGGAAATCTTTGGGTCCCCTTTCATCCCGCCAGCTTATGCAGAACTCTTGGAGCGTCTGCGATGTCTACATTGAACGTTTATTCATTCACCACTCTCAGAAGCGCAGGAAGTATTAGAAGGAGAATGGGTCGTCAATTCAAGTTCCATTTGGGAACTATAATCCGTTTCATCCGGAATGGCTTAAAATCCTTTAGGCCTTAGGGAGTGCTGTGATAGGAAACTCGGAAGAAGATTTGTAGGAGGACTTAGAAGAGATTAAACAATCCTGCAAGCTTTCAGAGAGTGTACTGGTTGATTGTTTGACGGTTGTGGTTTTTTGGATACAATTTATTGATGTCATTGAATTTATCTCAGGAATAGACTGACGACGAGGTCTCTTCTCAGTTGCATTTTTTACATCAGAGGTCGGCATGTGCTGCTTTAAAAATTCGGATGTTTTATATTTTAGCGAATAATCTTTGGTTTGGTTCTTAATCTTTTGTTTCTGTTTAGGAACATTTTTTACAGAAATTGAAGTAAAGATGGGGGACGGATTAGGGAGACATAGATGCGGGCCTCTTGCGTGAGTTTGGCAAGCTCGTCGGGATAGAAGGGTGCAGAATTTCTTGGTAGGAAATGCTCTCCAAGTTTGTAGTGGATAATCAAACTTAGTTTCGTTGCTGATTGGTTGAAGACTAGAACTATGGATAGGGTTGTCGATAGCATTTTGGGCAGGAGATTGTATCGAGGGCTGCTTTTGGACTATTTGAATACATGTGTATATAGGCAATGCAGGTGGGTAGGTTGCAGTAGCTGTTCGAGTCTCCCTTTGATTGGGGGTGGAGTTCCATTGGAATGGAGTTGTGTCGGTGGGTTGACACGAGGAGACGGGGGATCTGCTACATTTGTAGCGTAGGATGGCTTTGGTCTTGTATAATATTTATCTTTGAGCTTGTATATAGCATCTCTTCTGCTCAATTTTTGTGTGGTACATAACTTCAAACCCTCCTGTTGAAACAGGCAAGATGGGCATTTTAAGGAAGAGGAACTGAGGGGTCCTTCACAGTTTTTGCAGTGTCTCGGTATTTCACATGGAATGTGAAATTCTTCTCCACAGACTGCGCATATGTCATGCGGCTCCCTACAGCATTTTCAGGGATAACCAAACCGCAACGCAACGCCTGTGTCGGGGAATAAACGAACGAGCACTCTAGCTTGCAAACCCTATTTTCACCTTTGAGGTGGAGAATTAAAGGTCAGCAGTAGGTGAGAATTTGGGGTGTCAAGGCGAGTTCGGCAGTGGGGGAAATCTGTAGACGTTTGGGAAAGGAAATCTTTTTTGCTGGAGGTTTCTTAGAATGACAGCTATATCTTCGTTTTCTGCTCAAAAGAGTAAATAGTACCTTTGTATGTGTTTTTTTTATATTATCAGGAGTTGATATAAGATGGATATTTTTGAGAGACTTTAAGGATGACAAGATAGAGCTTTGATTCCTAGTAACTTGAACGAGAAGGGACCCATTTCTCATTAACGTGACTGGGGGGGGGGGGGTCTTTCAACTTCTAAAGCTTTTTCAAGTTCATCGCTAAGAATAATGGTTCTATGCTCAGCAACAGCTTTGGAGGTGGAGAATCACAATAAATAATACATCGAGAATGACGTGCCAGTTGGCAGTCCAGGGGGAGGAGTAGAGTATGGAGTAAATAAATGAGAACGACTAGGACGGGAGGAACCTTTTCAGTATTACCCCGACCGTTTGGGCATCGGGAAGGTCGAGGGCGTGTCAGGCAATGGATCGCTGGAGAAAGGCAGACGCCTTGCAGGTGAAGTGGGAGGAGTTACGGAGTCAATGTTTTTGTACAATCCAGAAGAATAGGTAGCTTAATCATTGCAGTGTTGTCAATCTTAATGTCCATAAGATACCGAGGCAAAGATAGGAAATAAATTTTATATAAAATCAAAGATGTCCTCCCTTATGGTTGTCAAACCATATGAGGTTTGTGCCCGGAGGACCGGGCTAAGCGGCGGGGAATCTAGTATTATAGAAGTTTCAATGAGGTCAGGAAAATAGACCCAAACCTCTTGCTAGGTCCTGCTTGCCGAATCACTCACAAATAATTCGACTCATACATCTTCAGCACAAATGAGATGACGCCAGATGCTCCTCCATAGGGAAGGGGACATCGGCGTTCATCAATCTAAAAAAAAAAAAAAAAAATAATAAAAAATTAAAAAAAAAAAAGATAGAAAGTGCGATTGAACAAGAGGATTGAAAAATATAGATAATTAATTAATTCAAAAAATGAGGGCAGAGGAAGAAGACTATAAGATTACATATGTGACAAGCTCACATACTAGTGCTGGAGCCGGGGGGGATGCACAAAGTCCCCT
>JABUQX010119209.1:0-7500 GCA_015478945.1 Trachelipus rathkii | reverse complement strand
ATAACAATAATAATAATTATACCATTATAATTACATCTAATAATAATAATAATAATAATAATAATAATAATAATAATAATAATAATAATAATAATAATAATAATAATAATAATAATAATAATAATAATAATAATAATAATAATAATAATAATTATTATATTAGTATTCATAATATCAAACCCCTATCATCATTGACTTTTAAATTCTAAGAGAAATTATGAGAGCTAAAGAAAATTATTAATGACTGCTATAGGAATCGTCACCATTCGACGTAGAATATGACCTAACGAGGGTAGGAATGTCCTCGTTAGTATTTAGATAATAAGAAGCTTCTGATATTTCTACGAAACGACCCAATGGTGATTGACTCCTGTACATTTTTAGGGAGATTATTCCACAATTCTATGCCCTTATATGAGATGGCCCTCCGCGATTTCGTTAGGGTGAATTTTGCTTTGTCTAAGGTATGGGAATTTGTTCTACGGAGATTGTTTGTTCTTAAAGTTTGGTTTTGTACAAGTATGTTAGTCAAAAGTTCATTTGCAGTTCCATTTGTGAATTTAAAGATGTGACTACTTACTGTTAGGGTATAAATATCATTAAGTTTTAGTATAGACAAATTTTTGAATAGTGGGGTTGTGTGTTCACGGTAGTTTCGGGGCCCTGATATTACACGAATTATTTTCTTTTGCATAACGATTAGAGGTTGTAGCAGGTATTCACTTGCACAACCCCAAACTGAAAGACAGTAGAGTAGGTGAGGATAAACAAGACTATAGTAAAGGTTTTTTAAAATATATTTTGGAACAAAATTCCTTATCTTAAGGAATGCATAGTTAGCATAAGACAATTTGCTAATGAGACTATTTATGTGTTCTTTGAAAGAAAGCTTGTCATCAAGGATAACACCTAGTAACTTGGCAGACGATAGCCGATTTATAGTTATATTTTTTGCTCTTACATTTAGTTGAACAGGGTTCTTTTGATTTGTGATTACTAGGTAATTTGTTTTTTGTAGATTTAGGGAGAGTCTGTTTGCCTCTACCCATGTTATAATGTTTTTTAATTCATTATTTACTTTTTCGTTAAGTGTGTTTATATTACGGTCTGATATTAAGATTGCAGTGTCGTCAGCATATTGAGAGTGTATTGAACTGTGACAATTTTGGAAGTCATTAGTATATATATTAAAGAATAGCGGCCCCAGTATAGAGCCCTGAGGGACACCGTGGGAAATTGAGGCAAGTGAGGATGATGTGTCTCCTAAATGAACGTATTGTGTTCGGTCAGATAAGTAAGACTGAAACCATTGTAGTGGACCATTAGCGATACCAAGTCTCTCTAATTTGCTTAAGAGTAGGTTGTGTGGAACTACATCGAATGCTTTCGAGAAATCTAGAAGTAAGAGTACACATGTTTGTTTTTCATTTAGTGCTTTGTATAGTTTTTCAGTAAGGAATACCAGAGCATCCTCTGTGTTGCGGTTTTTGGTGAAACCAAATTGATTTTGTGATAAAAGCCCATTTTCATGCAAATAATTAGTAAGTTGTGCATGGACTAATTTTTCAAAGATTTTACCAGTTGTATGTAGGATTGAAATCGGACGAGAGTTTTTCGGAAGGGAGGTGTCAGAGCTCTTGGGAACAGGGGTAACTTTTGCGATTTTTAATTCAGTTGGATAGTAATGTAATTCAATTGAGTTGTTGAAAAGAGCGGCTAATACTGGTGAAATTTCTTTTTTACAGTGTTTGTATATCCAGTTCGGGACACTCTGAAGGTCGCAGCTTTTATTCATGAGCCCACTTATAACACACTCAACGTCAGATGTTGATATTCTTTCAAATGCGAAGTTCTGCCCTTCGTGCGGTCTTAAATAGTCGGCAAAATTCCTCTCTGTTTCTGGAACTTCGGCGGCTAAAGCTGCCCCTACGGTAGTAAAGTAGGAGTTCAATTCATTGACTATTCGTTGCTTGTTTGTAACTATTTCATCACCTATTTTTAATTCATCAATTTTTGTTTTCTGTGTATTGTGACGGTTTAAAATGTCGTTAATAATGCCCCATTGCGATCGTGGATTGGATTGAGTCTGGTTGAATTTATCAGCAAAGAAACTAGCTTTGGATTTCCTTATTAATTTTTTTAGTGTTGAGGCGTATTCTGTGTAAACATGCATCGGTATGGTACCCATTTTAGCACTTTTATGTAGAGTGTGCTTTTGTTTAATTGAAGTTAATAATGCTCTTGTCAACCACTTATTCATTGTTCTCTTTTCTGAGATTGTTTTGTGTTTTATGGGGAAGTTTTTATCATACGTGTCATATATAATGGAGCTAAATTTTTTGTATTTTTCATCTAATGAAAGATTAACGTCATGGACAAAAGAGAAGTCTGTATATTTTATTTGGCGTAGAAATGTTTGTTTACGGTCTTCTGATATTAGCCTATATTTTACTTTCTTTTGCACTAGGGGAACAGTCGAAGATTCAAATGTAAGGATGCAGGGGTAGTGGTCCGAGAGGTCGGTGTTTAGTCTAAAGGATTTTGTTGAGCCACGATTATTTGACCACATATGGTCAATGATAGTGGAGTTATTGAGTTCATTTGGCCGTGTAATTCCTGTAATATAGTTAAGGTAACCGTTAGACGTCATTGTGTCAATAAGCAACTTTTTTCCACAGGAATTGGTATTATTACTAGACACGTCGATATTAAAGTCACCAGCTATTACAGTGATCCCACTTTTCAGTGTAGAGCTGCATAAATCATCAAGCTTTTGTGTAAAATTCCCTCTACTCCCTTGTGGTGGTCTGTAAACTCCTAATAAGTTTATTGTTTTAGATCCTTCTTTAAATGTTACGCCAAGAGCCTCGATGTCAGAGTTAATGACAGAAAATTTCTTTTGCTTTAAAGCTCTTTTTAATAAGTACTGAGACACCTCCTCCTTTTCTTTCTTTACGGCAAACGTTGAACATGTCATAACCTGAGAGGGCATACAGGTCTTTGTTATAGTTTTTTAGAAAGGTCTCTGTGAGGACAATGCAAGAAAACTTAGCACTAAGGGATGAAAGTAGGTCAGATAGGTCATCATGGTGTTTTGGAAGGCTCCTTATGTTGATACTTATAAATTTCAGGCATTCACGGCCTTTATATAAATCATCTAGCTCATTTGGTAAGAGAAGAGGATTTACTTCATTGTTCAAGTTGTGACGAAAATTGTTTATTTCGTCCATTGAATTTGAGATAGGAGGAGTCAAAAGAGTCAAAGGAGTCAAAACTATCAGGAGGATGAACTATTGACACAAAGGAGGATAAGTATTTGGGTAGAGGACCTAGTTCTTATAGAGCTAGAATAGAAAGAACTAAATGAGATAACCCACCAGTGTAGAGTTGTCCTTCTATAGTGATTATAGTAGTAATAATATTATGCAAATGGATGAATATATTTAAAGTAGGGTAATATATAGAAAATTAGAAAAAGAAATACTAATATATAAAATTAAGTGAAAACGGTATTCAGAATCAAAGTAAGTAAAACAGTTATCAAACTATATTCGTAGAGTATGTTCGACTGTCTCTTCAGAGTGCCAAGTGTGTTTTACCGAGAGAAATTTTATGAAGCCCCAGGGAAGTAAAATAAATAAGACACTAAGGAAGATAGTTTTGAAAGAAGAGACATGCAGAAAATATATATATATTTATATATAAAGCTTGCTAAGATATAAATATGAGGAGTATATATGAAATAAGTTTACAAGTATATACAAAAATGTTATATATTATTATGACATATATATATATATGATTGAGTATTATATTATTATTATTAATATTATTTATCATACAAGGTTATTATTATTATTATTTGTTTTTTGTTACTGCTTCATATACACGAAGCATGTTTCATTATATTACTAAGGTTATTATACATATTTACATATATATTAATAAATACATACATTTATGGCATAATATCGGCATATAAGTATATTATATGCAGATTATACACGTATATTATTATAAAAACATATTAAGATATTTATTTTTACATATTTATATAAGACAGAGCATGTTATACACATATATGTTTTATGATATAAAAGAGGTATCAAGATATTGGTAAGCATGAGACAGAGCAGAGACAAACATATGTATATAAGACAGCAAATAAGACAAAAGCAAGAGAGCATATAAAATAAATGTTTGCTATATAGACATATATTGGCATATATATATATATATGTTACATGCATGGTTATTTACATAGTATATACATATATGTTCCACTGCTATATATTGGTATATATATATTAATGTTACATGTTATGCCATACAAGTCATATTTATTATTACATATATATTAAGGCTTAAGGTTTGTTTACTAATGTGCACGTTGCGCCATATACACGGCATATAAGTGCCATATGCATTTTGCGTTATTACATTATATACATATTAATATATATGGTATATATATTTGCTATATTTGGTATACATGACAAAACAAGTATATACATAAGACAAAGGTTACACGTTATTGCTACATATATATTACTATATGATATACGCTTGGCTACATATACAACATTAATGTCGAGATGAAGGTTACATATGACAAAATGATATGATATTATATATAAGTATATATAAACGGATGCTAAGGAGTGATGTAAGTATATATAAGGTTATTGTGAAAACAAACAGAGCAGCGAGACATCAGAAAAAGATGTTATATACATATAAGAGCAAGTATATTGCATATATGACAAAATATGCATGTTATTAGTATATATTATGTTATTGCTGGTATATATAACTTATCAATATATATATATATATATATATATATATATATATATATTACATATTACATATACATATATTAATATTTAATACATTATTAATATTAGCGATACGTGACAAAAAAGGCTTCTTGCTTCATTTATTATTACATATTTTATTACATCTCTTTCATACAAATACAAATCTTATTAATAATTTAGTTTTTTTATATACAAAAGAATGCAAAAAATATATTTTTATTATTATCATTTATTACATATATTTATTATTATTATTATTATGGAAACACGCTCACGTCATTTTTATTTTTAATTATTTATTATATATATATATATATATATATAGTTATTAGATATATATTATTACATATATTATTATTTATTACATATATTATTATTATATATATACATATATATATATATATATACATACATATATATACATATAATGATATATATACATAAGGCATACATATACTATTGTATATTATTATTATTATTTATATATTATTATATATTATTATTATTGTTATTATTA
Organism: Trachelipus rathkii; assembly: GCA_015478945.1. NCBI lineage: Eukaryota > Metazoa > Arthropoda > Malacostraca > Isopoda > Trachelipodidae > Trachelipus > Trachelipus rathkii. The sequence goes on along the minus strand of JABUQX010119209.1, from coordinate 2,163 downwards.
TTATGGCTAAGCATATTAATATTTAATAAGGCACATAAAATACAAATATAAATACAAATATAAAACATAAATATGTCAATAAAATACAGGCCGGCAGGCAACAATGTTCTGTATATTATAAAAGCTGGTTTTGGAAAAATATGTCAGAGGGTTGTAAGCAAATTTTGAAAAAACTAAAAGATATTTAACGGAAATAGAAAAACGGATGTATTAGTATCCTAATTTGCATTTTACGAGCAGTTAGTTGTAACGAAATTCATATATGGATGGTCAGTTTTTAAGTTTTCATTTATTAAACTATATTTCATTCATTTTTCAATTATTCTTTAAATATAATAATATTGAACATATTTGGAAAACTATTACCTATTTAATAAGAACAATGCAATAATAATAACATTATTAATAATAATAATAATAATAATAATACACACACACAACACACACACAATAATGACAAAAAGATAACAATAATAATAATAATAAATACTAATAATAATAATAATAATAATAATAACACACACACACACACACACACACACACACACACACACACACACACACACACACACACAATAATAATAATAATAATAATAATAATAATAATAATAATAATAATAATAATAATAATAATTGCAAATATTTTCCCATTTTAACTACAAAAAGAATGATAATAATAATAATAACAATAACAATAAATAATAATAATAATAATAATAATAATAATAATAATAATAATAATAATAATAATAATAATAATAATAATAATACTAATAATAATAATAATAATAATAATAATAATAATAATAATAATAATAATAATAATAATAATAATAATAATAATAATAATAATAATAATAATAATAATGATAATAATACTAATAATAATAATAATAATAATAATAATAATAATAATAATAATAATAATAATAATAATAATAATAATAATAATAATAATAATAATAATAAAATAATAATAATAATAACTACAATAATAATAATAATAATAATAATAATAATAATAATAATAATAATAATAATAATAATAATAATAATAATAATAATAATAATAATAATAATAATAATAATAATAATAATAGACTGAACATAATTAATTTGTTACCACTCGCGTTTATAACATTTGAAAACCTTGATTTTATTCTCGCTGTTGGTGGGAGTTTGGATTGTTGATATATTCATTTAATTCCTCATTGGACTTAATTTTAATTGCTGAACTGGAAGCCGATTGTTTAATATTAAGCGTTCCATTTTTGAAAAAGCATGAGTGTATTAGATTTCTATGTTCCTTACGTATGGTTAATGCTCTTTTTAAAAGTTCTTTATTTTTTAGAGTTAAGAACTCGTTTACGTAGACATTTGGTTTGTTTTCAATACAGGCAGTTATTAGTTTTGATTTGAGACCCTCTTCTTTCATTTTAAATCTGATCGGTCTCGTGTCACTTATCCTTTCCCCAGTTCTTAGTTTCCCAAGACGATAAACTTCAGTAACTGAGTTTGGATTTAGTTTAATTTTTAGTTTTCTTTCAATAACTTCTGTAAGGGTTCTTTTACAATCTTCATGTTGAGTCCCATTAGGCAAACCCCGACCTGTGATCACGCAAACATTTTTTACCTGCTCCTGCTGTAATGTTTCTTGGGATTCCGTAATGGCCTGAACTGTTTCTTTTATTTCTGCTAGTTCAGTGCCAGACGGGGTCGTCGCATTTCTATCATTCTCCAGTTTTAGAATTCTGTTTTTTAGGTTTGTAATTTCATCTTCCTTCTGCTTCTGGTATTTAGCAAATGCAGTTTTGAATTTAGCAAATTCATTTTGTAGAGCGCTTAGGGTCAGCTGTGAGTCGGAGTTTTCCAGGTTAAGTTGAGAAAGAGAAGGGAGTGGGGAAGGGGGGGTAGCTAGGAGGGCGTCTACCTGACTAATCGTAAAAGATTCGTCGTCGATGTTATCATCCCTCCCTTTATTATCAGTTTTAGTTTTATTTTTACCTCCATTATTTCTGGTTTGTGCCATATTTCCAGTTTTATTAATAAATCCGTTTATAATGGTTCGTACTAATATCTTGCAACAGCGCTTGTGATTTTTTAATTGAATATAATAATAGGAATGTTATTAGGGGTGGGGCGAAAGTTTTCACCTAGCACATG
>JABUQX010119208.1:0-35000 GCA_015478945.1 Trachelipus rathkii | reverse complement strand
TAAATCGAGTAGTATAATACGTAAAACACTATAGAATATGCTCAATGTGATGGACGATTGGTCTTAGGAAGAATCGTCACTTTGTAAGAGTGTCACAGAGGCGGAGAGTAGAAGCAATGTTTGTAGTGTTGGCGCTAGACAGTAGACTAGGAGAGATATAGTATCGAGTAAGATGTTAGACGGGTCGTAGTGTATGACATGTCTTACCTAGAGAGACTCACGAGTGTGAGTCAGTTAAAGTTCTTAATTCTGATATTCACATAATTATTAGAGCGAGATTTTATACATATCTGACTAGTTTGGACCTATGTCATGGAGTGAAATGCGTCTTGTAAAGAGAGACCATACTATATGCAATATCTCATTTAAATAAACGGTGCAAATTAGAACGACGAGAGACTGGCTGGATAGAGGTGGAATTGAATATATATAAGTATTTACGGCTTTTTCGCAACTGTATTCTGAGAATAATGTGCATCTTTCGAGAGTGAAAGACACATATTAGATATGCGAATCTATTACCATAAGGACGACATTGAAATAACTTTCGCCATTCAATTTGGCGCCGTTTGGAACGCGCTCAGAAAGTTTATAGCATCTACTTCAAATTTAGTATTTACTGTACGAGAATATTGAGAATGCTTGAAATTCAGGCGCGAAAACTCTCCTTGTGTGACAGAGTTAACTAGCAAATGTGTGCTCTTTAAATGTTCAGGTCGACAAAGTTTATAAAGAAAAAGGGTAATTTTAAAGTAGTTGTCACTAAATCATGCATTTAATTAAAGAACAGAGGTTTCTGCCACTGACATGAGATGAGATGCTACTAGGGAGCTAAGTCAAACCTACATAAGCGAGAGATTATTAGAATAGTTGTCAATGTAAGAAACAACGTACAAGGGCAGTATCTAAAAATATGTACTATTAAAATCCCCCAATTTTGCTGGTAGCTTACCATGTAAGGATTGCAAAAAATTTTAGTAAGAATATACAGAGTTACACTTTCAAGATGCTGAATATGATAAGGCCAGCCTATGCGTTGAGAGAGTAACAATAAGTTATTGTTAAAGAAAGTATAGCAAGATATGTTAGGGATGTGCAGAGGTTGATAATGTAGAGGCGAGACATATCCGGTTAGAGGACTATTGATGAGTGCTGTCTAAATTGGGGTAAGTATGGTAGTTAATAAGGATTAAAAGAAATTAAAAATGAATATCTTTACTTAGTAATGTTATGTTGGATATTTATTCTATGTAAGAAACAAGGCCACAATTATAGTGGAGAATAGTTTGGAGTGCGTATATATAGCTACACAACTGAGGGGGATGGATGAAGGAGTATGATATAAATACTCATGAAAGTATTCAGTCCATGGTAAAAAACCGTCAAGAACTAGAACCGAGAAACGTAGACACACTTTGATAAAACCGATAAGAGTACATATTTCTCCCTTTTCTAGCTCTTGCAGGACGTAGAATATATGAGCACTTGTGAAGCAACTGTAAACACTTGGTGATTAAATCAGTGTCTCAAAACTTTGCGTGAATAATGACCCGTTAAGAAACAAACAATACGAGTCAGAGATATTATAGCTATGCCAAAGATCGGATGTTTGCAAATGAGTTGAAATTTTAGTGTTAAGAAATAGTACTTATTACAACGAGTTATCATAAGTTTGAGTTGAGAAAGTGGGGAGTACAGATGGTAAACGAAGAGTAAGCGTGAATTTTAGAGAGTTATATATTTTGCATTAAATATAGCATGGACAAACAACAAGATTGACAAACCTAGTTATGCCTATGGTCATGTTGAAGTAAGTTATACCAAATCCAAAGTGGATACAAAATTAAGCATTTCTTTCAAACGGACGGCTATATGTGTAGAAGAGCACGCCTGAGATATACCTATATATATAAGTAAATTCATCGACTTGTCTAGCTATGTTCGATGAAATTGCGAGTCACTGATCACGAGTAATGAGTAGCTGGTATTAGTGTAGCAGAGAGCGAGAAACACCGAGATGGTGAGTAAATAGAGCGGAGTGACAGCTTGACTAAGTGGGCCAATAATGACTATACGTCAAAAATAGATGCAAGAAGTGTTGAAAATTTAGGGAAAAGTCGGCTTTTACGAAGTCCTTACTAAATTGTAAGCGTGTAGGATATTTGAAGAGAAATAAAGCGATAACATTTAGAGGCATGGAGGTTTACAAAATTTTATCTCTCTCAATAGGCTATATTGATCATGATTATTTGAGATAATATAAAAAAATACATTGATGAATTTTCAATTAAAAAATGGTCAATTTAAGGAACACCTAGATGGCGTGCGGATAAAGCATTTCCCCTTCTTTCTGTCTGCCAGTTTGTTTGAAATCTTTGCATTTCAATCAAACACATTAGCTCTTCCAAACCATGCTGAAGAATACCGTATAACAAACACAATATTCTTTAAGAGTGAGCCAAATAATTCTCAAGACTGTTTAGCCAAGTGTTGTAGGGGAAACAGGGTTACATTTATTTTAAAGTCTCCTTACACACTCGATAATTCTGGTACGCTGCAAAATTTAAGAAAGAAGCGTAATTTTAAGGAAGTTAATATAGTTTTTAATTAAAGTACAGTTTTATTTAAACAAAAAAATGAAAAAAAATTGAAATATTTAAAAACCAAATAGTAATGCAAATTTTTATAAAACCACCGTACATTTAAGAAACTAACCTAAACACTATAATAGAAGTTCCACTTTTTCACTGACTTTTTGAAACTAGCACTTTCAAAGACGACATAGTATATCTTTCAAATAAGCCTGAAAAAAATACAAAGAATAACACTCTAAAATCTAAGATTTACCAAATAATATCAAATGTGGAACCATAGTTAGTGCCAAATACGATCGTACCTAGAGTGTAGACCAGATTCACCTAAAAACAGGGTAAATGCTGAACAATGTAGCTTCGCAACCACAGCGTAAATTATTTACACACATTATAATAGTTTTAGGTTAAAAAACAGGCGTCTTACACAAGTAATCCTGAAAATCTAATGAGTAAATATAAAAACCACAATATCACCATGAAAAAATTTTTCATCTCAAAAAAACTCAATTTAAGACAACCTACAAAGACTCACCTTACCATACAAATTCAGCCGTTTTTTTCCCTCTCGCTTTTTGAAAAGTTCACATAACGTCACAAACACCACATATTGTTCTATCAACCCACACTGCTGAAATACCTCGTTAAACCTATTAATCGTGCCCATACAATTTTTAAGATTTAATTCCAAAGTAATTTTCAACATGCTATAAGAACAATTCTAGCGAAAAAACTCGACTCTCATTATAGCAAGTTTCTATACTTCATCGTAATGTGACAAATTTAAAGAAAAAAATGAATTTTAGCTTTAAAATAAATCTGTTCACATAACCGGTTCTATGGTTCACAACTACATGAAATATTGGTATTTCGTCATCCTACGACTTTTCAACAAACATCGAACATTTTCATATTAATCCAAACGTCAGATTTAAGACACCAAAAACTTTCAATCTTCCTACATCTCGCTCTTTTACTTCTTTCTTCTTAAATTCAATGTAAACAAAAACTTCCTTTTTATTTCTAGTTACCAATTTGTAACTACGTATAAAATGTTCAAATTATATTGTTCATCGAAATACATCTTTCAAAATGTTGCATTGAGGAGAAAATTGTACTGTTTAAGAGGCTATAATCTCGTAATGTGTAAATGTACATCTAAAAAGCGTGTAATTCTGAAGAAAATACTGAGTATTCTCTTTTCTTTATTCTAAAAAAACAGGTTTCACAACTCAAATCGAAATATTTGGTAATACTGTAGAGATTACAATAAAATCACATTGAATCCTTTCATCACAGACAACACAATATAAGGAAACCGTACAACAACATGTACTCCAATATAATTAGCCAGCTTCTTCTGCTTTTGAAAATTGCATTCTTCAATGAGAACCACATTCACTTTTTACTCACAAGCTTGGCTGATAATACCGTTAAAACATCCTTCTAGAATTAACCTACAATATCTTTCACAAGATGTAGAACTCTAGGAAAATCGTACTTTCTACATGATTCTCACAATATTTTGTAATGTGAAACATTTAAGAGACAAAAAGCGTATATCTTAGAAGTTTCACATTCTCTTATAGTAAAACAGGTCTTTGACACAACTATCATGATCATCGAGGTTAACGGATTTTGGTTTATAAGACTTTTAATATACAACAAATATTGTAATAATTCTCATTAATAATAAACCTCAAATTTAAGACACACCATAAAAAAACAGAATAAGTAATAGAAGTTTCTCTTTTCTGAGCTTTGGTTGAAAAAGTTTCATTTATTTCAATGAAACAATTATTTCCTTTATTAAATCTCAACAACTCCATCGCTCTAACACTACCAACTTATCTATCCCAGATTTCTTTACCTGCAAAATATCCCTTTCAAATCTTTGACAATTATAGGCCTGAAATTTCCACCAAACAGATAAAATCTTGTAATGTGAAAATTTAAGAAACAAGACGTACATGAGCTTTGAGAAGTTTTAAAATTTTTTTTTCAAAATAATGTTTTTGGCTAAAAACATGAATCAAAATATTTAATTTGAACAAAAAGCACAAACTAGTCAAGGAAATTTCAGCATTGAGAAAAAACGTCGATTTCCAAAGAATCCTAATAACACTTATTAAGTCAAAATTCGAGCTTCTCGACCTTATCTTGAAATTGGCATTTTCAATTGAAACACATTTTGAGTATATTTCAAGAAGATGCTGGAATAAACATACCGTGAAAAACTCAATTTTTAGAATAAAAATTTAATTCACAATAATTTTGCGAAAAATGTTGAAAATTTATATAGGAAATCCGTACTTTCAACGAGTGCTCTGAGGAAACTTGTGTAATGTGAAAATTAAGAAAGAAGCCCGTACATATTTTTTTAGAATAGTTCAATTATTACTGATATACAATAAACCAGGTTTTACAATCTATAGAAATAATGGTATTTTTAAAAAACCACAAATACGTGATAAATTAGGATATGTCCAATCAGCAAAGACGTCCATTGTAGAAGACGACTCTAAATACTCAATCTACATTTCCACTTTGTGCGTAGAGCTATTTTGGAAAAAATAATGCACTTTCAAGTGATACCACACATCATTCTTTCTTTGCAAATGACCACTGAAAACATTTTGCCTCGTCCTACAATCTATCACAGAGGTTCAATTTTTAAGAAATTACCAAAAGATAAACCTCTTCCTCAAGAGAGTCATTGAATACATTAGAAATTGGTATGGACAAAACTTCGTAATTTCTAAACGACATGCCAATTTCTAATGCCGCCGAAATGGAAGCATCTTCTCAGTCACTTCTTCTTAGCAATGTTCAAAAATTTGTTAAAAAAAAACCTATGTACTATGCTACGATCAGCATCCACCACAAAATTCCCGAACTATATATTGGTATTTATTAATAAACATAAGTGTATCTGATAATGTTTTCCATGAAAAATGACGTTCTCCAATTCTTATAATACTATATCCTCAAAACTAATTACAATAATAACATTCACTTTCTGGCTTCCTCGTGAAAGATGCATGTCCAATGGAAACACATATTTTTTCTCACAACTGTCTTTGAAAATAACCCGCAAAACTCAAATATTTGAAGAAGTTTTAATTAAATTAATTACAAACTGTAGAAACTATTTATTAGGAAACCAGATTCCTAACTTTTAAACGTTACTATAACTTCTTTAATACGTGAAAATTTAGAGAAAAAAGCGTTCAATTTTAGAAGTTAAAAATTTCTTTATAATTAAAAAAACAACTCTTTTTCTAACTAATAATCGAAATATTTGGTATACCTATTAAAACCAAATAGTTGAAAGGATTCATTAAAAACCTCGTTCAAATTTAACGACTACCTTAAAAACTATTAAAATAAATTCACTTTTCTCTTTTTTGAAATGATTTTTCACACTGAACCAATATATTTTTTCCAAATATGCGTGAAATACCGGTAAAACACTCAACTTTTTTAGATTTACCAAATAATTTCAAGAGTGTTGAAATTTAGGAAAAATATCCGTTACTTTTAAGTAGTCTCTCAATCTGTTAATCGTGAAATAATTTATGCAAAAATACATGTCATTTAGAAGTATATATCGATTTTATTCAAAACAGTGTTTTTTAAACTTAAAACTAACTGAAAAAGACACAAATCACTTTCATATTGGAATTTTCAATTCATACCTAAATTTAATTATTACAGATTCGTAGAAATATTAATTAAATTCGCTTTTTCCTTCCTGTTTGACTTCTGCATTTCAAATGACACAATTATTTTTCAGAATGCTAACATAAATATATCGCGTAATAAATTGCAAACGCAATCGAGCATATTTCCCAAATAATTCAAATTTGAATCTAAGACAAATCGTAGTTTATAAAGAGTTCTACTATCTTTGAGAGTGAAAAATCTAGACTAAAGCGTAATTTTAGCAATTAAAAATTTTTTTATTGATAAACAGGTTTTCACAACTGATGAAATAGTTGTATCTAAAACAAATATTGACAATTTCATTCAAAAACATCAATTTAAGACACACTAAAACTATATATAAATTCGCTTTTCTGCTTTTTCCTGATAATATGCATTCTCAATGAACACATTATCATTTATTTTTTCTGAAATGCTGCGTAATATCCGTACCAAAAGCTTCGAGATCTAAACCAAGAAAAAATACATTCCAATCAAATGTGAGAGAAATTTATGGACAAATGCGCGTACTTATAGACTACTTACAATTTGTATCTGTGGCCAAAATTTATATAAAGCACGTAATTTCTAAGAGTTATAAATATTCTATTCTATTAAAAACAGTTTTTAACAACTAATGAAATAATTTGGTATATAAAAATCAAATATTGAAATTTTCATTAAAAAATTTCAAAATTTAAGACACCTAAACAAATAATAAATTCTCTTTTCTGCTTTCTTGAAATACATTTCATGAAACACATTATTTTTTTTCAATGCTGAAAATACCGTTAAATTATATCAACAAGGTTTGTATAGATTTTAGCCAAAAAATAACTATACCCAATCTGTTAAACATTCAATTTAGCGAAAAATCTGTACACTATATCTATAAGTCTATCTAATTTTAGTACGCACTGGAAATCTTATAAGAAAAACAGTAATTCTTACCGTAATTTTAACTCTACTTTTATACTTAAAACTTTTTTTCTTCAACGAACTAATAAGAAATCATTTGGCCATCTCTATGTTAAACGTCAACATAAAGTGAAATTCTAATTAAAAACGTCATTTAACACCTTGACACCTAAATCATTAGTACAAATCTCAGCTTTCATGCCTTTTCCCCGTTCATTGAGAAAGCAATTTGAAGGAAAACCACATTATTTTTTCAATATATGCTTGACAAATATCTTGTTTAAAACTCAATTTAAGATTTAATCAATAATTAATTTCAACATATTGGAATATTAAGATATACGAGCGTACTTGTAAGTAGTCTCAAAATTTGTAATGGTGTAAGAGATGTGAAGCAAAAGCGTAATGCTGATTACAAAGTTGAATTCTACTTCTCTTTATAATACACGCAGATCGTTGTTCTTTGCAAAAATCAGTTAATCCTGACAAAAATTTGGTAATACCAAATTAAAAACACACCATATTTGAGGACACATATTAAATCAATTAATACAAAAAAATTAAATTTAGCAACACCTAAAAAACTATTAATTAATATATGATTCCACTTTCTGATTTTGAAAATTGCATTTACAATGAAACACTATATTATTTCAAATGCTTTAAAATAGCCTGTTAAAATACTCAATCAATAAGCATTTAAAATAAATAATGTGTTAGCGACTATGAGGAGAAGATAAGTGAAGATTTTGACTTGTTTCACTAGTGAACTTATGCAAATGTGAAAATATTAGAAAAAAGCGTAATTTTAGAAGTTTAATTTTTTTATAAACAGGTTTTCACTACTAATGCACAGAAATTTTGTAATAAAAAATAAACAACAAATATAATGAAATGTCATTATAAAAACGTCAATTTAAAAGACACCTACTGGCCTAGTTAATAAATTCAATTTTTTGCTTTTTGAAATTGCATGTTGAACCAGATTTCACAATTATTTTTATTCAAATGCTGAATACCGTTAAAACTCACTGATTTTTAAAGATTTACCTAAAGCTGCTTTGCGTTTTTTGTGAAAGAAAACATCGTTCTTTTAAATAACGAGTTCCTTTAAATACTCGTGAGGTCAACTGTAGAAGATCTGAAGCTTCCTTTAAAATGCCCTTGAGAACAACCGTAGAAGCCTTGAAACTCCATTAAATGGACCTGAGGTCAACTGTAGGACCTTTGAAATCTCCTTGAAATGCCCTGGATGATCTATAAAATTTATATATCATAAATTGCAGATATCATCTTCAATTAACAAAACGAATGGCTTATTTTATATCCTGTGAAAATTCTGAAATCGGGCATACTAAGAAAAATTTATTTCTCGCTCCAGCACCCTTGATTGAGTTTGCATGTATTAAAATGAGGTGGATCGAATACTGCAGCAATGAGACCTTAACAAGTTTCTCTTTATAATGTATCACACGGTTTCTAAACACTAATACGAAATATTGGTATCTCTAACACACTACAAATCAACAGAGAATTTTTTGTAATAAGTGCCATAAAGGAAGACATCTGAAAACTTTTCAAATGAACTTTTCTGCTTTTTGAAATTGCGATTTCAATGCAAAAACACATTAGTTTTTCAAATGCTGAAAATTTCCCCTGTAAAATACTCAATTTTAAGAATTTACTAAATAATTTCAAAGTTGAAAGTCATGCATTATATGACAAAGGAAAACTCGTGCACTTTCTCTTACAAGAATTGAAATCAATAAAGAAATTTTTGTAATATGTGAAATTTAATATAAGTAAAGCTCTACATTGTGAAAGAGATTAAACAAATTTTTATTACAAAATAGGTTTCACCAACTAATACCGACAAAACAACTCATGGTATATAAATAAAACAAATATTGTAAATTCTTGAAACATCTCAAAATTAAAGACACCTAAAAAAATTAAGAATTCACTTTTCTGCTTTTTTTGAAATTGCTATTTAAAACGATGATCCCTCATTAGATGACCTTTATAGCATTAAGACCAGCAATTTTGAAGATTTGACATATACATTAATCTTCTAATGACAATCTAAGAAAAGAAAAATTCCTACGCTCTTAATATCATCGCTTAGCATTGATAATAATGAAACAATCTCGATGAAAAAAGTTATAATTGTTATTTTTTACAATTGATTTTTAATTAAAAACCAGGCTTTTTCCGATGGTATGAAGATATTTGGTATTTAACCAAAAACAACAAAAAATATCAATAATATCTTATGAACTAACAAATCAATTTAAGAACACCTCAAACATTAATAATAATTCAAATTGTTCAAATTTTAATTGCACATGGCAAATTAACGAATCAATTATTCTTTCAAATTTCTTTAAACTAGGCGAGGTTTAATCAACTCAATTATATTAAACTATTCTGCCAAATTTATGAGTGTAATTCCCAGTTTCTTCACTAGATGTTAGGATATAAAATCGTTAATCTTAAGGAAGTTTGCTACGAGATGCAAGTCTGTGAGATAAAATCATATAAGATAACAGAAAGTCTGCGTGATATGTTGATTTACAAGAACGATCATGCTAAGATATTCTATTTTGTGATTAACATAACAGGTTTTTCACAACTAATAAAATATTTGGTGGTTATAAAATGAAATAAAACAATATAGAAGGAAAATTTTTACTAATTAAAAAAACGATCAAATTTTTTTCCAAATACAAGACTATAAATCTTCTCCAATCTCCGTATGCTTGAAAAACTTTTTGAATTGCATTTCAATTGCTTAAACACGTGTAATTTTCAAAATGGCGATATAATCGAGAACCAGATACAAAAACAACTCAATTGTTAAGATATGTTGCAGTTAACTTTAGTGCTTCTCTTCTTTTCATTGTATCGATTTCAGTAACATAAAGAAACTTAAGGGTATGTAGAATTCTATTGTAGAATGTTATAATACATTTAAGAAAAAGGTCAATTTATTTAGTAAGTTTACAACATAGCACTTATTATAATAAGTTTTCAACAACTTAATGTGATATTAGTATAATAAAAAATTTGATTAAGTTCATTAAAAGCAATTTAAGAACCTAAACTAATTAATACTGTTCGCTTTTCTGCCTTTGTCTGAAATTGCATTTCAATGAACACTATTATTTGTTCAAAACCACATTTAAAATTTAACGTTAAAAACTCAGTTTTAAGATATACCAAATAATTTCAAATGGTTAAATAGGAAAAATCGTACTTTTAAGAGTGTTTAATTTGTTGGGAAAAAAAAAATTTTGTTAAAGGCAAAAGCGTAATTTTAGAAGTTAAATTTTTTATTAAAACAGGGTTTCTCATCACAACTAAGAAATATTTGGTATAATATAAAAACCAAATATTGAAATTTTCATTAAATAACGTCAATTTAAATCAGCCTATGCCTAGTTAAGAATTTACCTTTTTGCTCTTTTGGAACGGTGGCGTAAATAACTTGTTCAAAAGAAACACATTATGTCTTTCTAGATGCTGAGAAAAACTATCGTCTAAAAACGTCAATTCTTTAAGTTTAACAAATAATTTCAAATTGTTGAAATTTAGGAACAATCGTCTAATCTTTTTAAGAAGTTCTAAAATTTGGTCAATGTGACATTTAAGGAAAGCGTAAATTTAGAGTTAAAATTTTTATTAAAAAAGGTTTTCATATAACTAATGAAATTAGGTCTGGGATAATAAAAACAAAGTCTATTGAACATTCATGTCATTACAAAAACGTTATTTAAGACACCTTAAAACTATTAATCGTACTCACTTTTCCTGTGCGTTGTTTGAAATTAGCGCATTTTCAATGCAATACTTTTGCTTCAACCATAGCCTGAAAATACAGTAAAAACATCAATTTTAAGATTACAAAAATAATTTCAAAAATGTTGAAATTTTAGGAAAAAATGCGTACTTTTAAGATTTCAAAATTTGTATTGTGAAATTTAAGAAAAAAAACGTATTTTAGAAAGTTAATAATTTTAATTAAACAGTTTTCACACTTTAAAGGTATGTTGGTATAATAAAACAAATAGTGAAATTTCCCTTAAAAACGTCAATTTAAGAACACCTAAAACTATTAATAATTCGCTTTTCGCTTCTTATTTGAAGATTGCAAATTCAATGAAAAAATTATATTTTCAAATATGCTGCTAATACCGTATAAAAAACTCAATTTCAATATATTTCCAAAATTAATTTCAAATGTTAAATTTATAGGAAAAATGCTAAACCTTAAGAGTTTCTAAATATTGTAATGTGAAATATGAAGAATAAGTATATTAATTTAGAAAGTTAAACTTATTTATAATTAAAGCAGGACTTTGTCAAAAACAAACACAATGAAATGACTTGGTATAGTGAAACAACAAAGATTGAGAATTGTATCATTAAAGCGTTTAAAGGGTATCAGACGTAGAAACTCATGAAAGTGAAAGTTCGCGCTTTCTGCCTTTTTGAAATTGCAATTTCAATGAACACATTATTTTCAATGCGATAATACCGTTAAAAAATTCGAGCAGGCGTGCATGGGTTTTCTTAAGAATTTACCAACATAATTGTCCAAATGTGAAATGTAGGAAAATGTAACTTGTAAGAGTCTAAATTTGTAATGTGGAAATTTAAAGAAAAACGTATTTTATATTTATAGCTAAGTTTTAATTTAAAGGATGAGGACTTCAACACGCCATTGTGATTCTTAGATGACAAGAACAAATATGAATTTCATTAAAATAAAAACGTCAATTTTAAGACACCTAAAACTATTAATAACATCACTTTTCTGCTCTTTTTGAAATTGCAATTCAGTGAAACACATTATTTTTTTCAAATGCCTGAAAAATACCGTTCAGAATCCAACTACAATTTCTAGAGATTTACTCAAATATACTGTAAAATTGTTGAATTACCTTTCCCGCACAAAAAATCGTACTGTAACACTTCTGAAAAGATTCACAGATTTGAAAATATATATAAACCAACTTTTTTTCGTTACAATTTTTAATAGTACTCGTTTTTTACAACTAATGAATATATTTTTGTATATAAAAAACAAAATATTTGAATATTTTCAATTAAAAAACGCACAATTTCAAGACACCTAAAAACAAATAATAAAGTTCTTTCTCTTTCTGCTTTTTGAAATTGTTTCTATCAGAAACACAAATTTTTTTCATTCAAAACTGCTGACACATATCGGTAAAAACTCATTCTAGATTACCAATAATTTCAAATGTTGAAATTAGGAAAAATCGTAAGTCATCGGTGTTCTTAAATTTGTAAATTGAATTAGGAAAAAGCGTAATTTTAGAAGTTAAATGTTTTATTAAAACAGGTTTTTACAACATAATGAAATATTAGGTCCATTATAATGGAACAAATAGTGATAATTTGCATTAAAAAACGTCCATTCTAAGAAGACACCTAAAACTATTCATAAATTCACTTCGCTTTTTTGAATTGCATTTCAATGAAACACAATTATTTTTTCAAATGCTGAAAATTTCCCCTTAAAAACTCAATTTTAAGATACCAAATAATTTCAAATGTTGAAAAGTAGGAATAATCGTAACTTTTAAGAACTTATATTTGTACATGTGAAAATTTAAAGAAATAAGGTAGTTTTAGTAGTTAAATATTTTTTATTAAACAACAGGTTTTCACCAACTAATTAAATATTTTACAAGACATTACTTGACAAATCCTTAGAATTTTAATGTTAAAAACTAGAGATTGTTGCGAACACCGACAAAGCATTGGCAAGTCACAATTCTGCTTATCTAAATTTCCAGAAAGAGTAACAGCATATTTTTTTCACCTTCTCAAATACTTTAAAAAGACATTTTAAGAAATTTAAATAACATTCATTCCATTGAATTAAACATTTGAAAAAAGATGCAATATTTTTTTTAGTTCAAATTGTTATAATGTGAAAATTTAAAAAAACGTAGATTTAGAAGTTTCAAAATTTTTATTAAAACAGGTTTCACTACTAATGAAAATATTTGGTATATAAAGACAGAATTTGAAAATCAATTAAAACGTCCAATTTAAGAATCTAACTTAAAACTTCACTTTTCTGCTTTTAAAATTGCATTTCAAATGAAACCACATTATTTTTAAATGGCTGAAACAACCGTTAAAAAATTGCAATTTACGATTTTAACAATAGACTATTTCCAAATGTTGAAATTAACGTTACTTCATCAAGAAGTTCATTTCTAATAAGTAAGCCTTTTAACAATAAAGAATGATCTTAGAAAGTTTAAGAATTTTTTTTATTAAAACAGGTTTTCAAACTAATGAAATATATATATATATTAAGAAACAAATGTTGAAACTTTCATAAATTTATATTAAATTTTCAACGACATTCACAATGATACTTCGTATCGAATGCTTCTTGAACTTGATTTCAATGAAACACACAGTTTTTACAAATAAGGAATATAAAATTTAAAAGGAAATCAATTTTAAAGTTTTAACAAAGGATTTCAAAAAAATATATTAGGAAATCGCGTACTTATAAGTGCAGTTTTAAAATCTCTAGTAAATGGTGAAAAAATAAGCAAAGCGTATAATTTTCCTAGAAGTTAAAAATTTTTTCATAAACAGTTCATACTAATGAAAATATTTGGTATACAAAAACAACCAATATGTTGAAAATTTCATTAAAAAACGTCAATTTAAGACACCTAAAACTAATGATGAGAATTTCAATTTTCTGCTCTTTGAAATAGCATTTCAATGCAATTGTTATTTTCAACTGCTGAAAATACAGTTAGAAAACTCATTTTTAAGAATTACAATAATAATTCAAATCAACTCTTAGAGAAAAGATCGTACTTCTAAGAGTTCTAAATTTGTAAAGTGAAATTTTCAGAAAAAAACGTAATTTTTTAGAAGTTAAGCATTTTTTGATTAAAACACAACACGTTCTTCACAACTATGAGGAAATATTTGGGTATAATTAGATAATAACATTTAGAATATTGTGAAAATTTCATACAATAAACGTCAATTGTAAGACACCCCTTAAAAAACATTATGACTTCGCTTCCTTCTTCCTTGAAATGCATTTCACCTGATACACACATCTCGAGTTTTTCAAATGCGATAATAACCGTTAAAACCAATTTTAATATTTTCCCAAATATAAACATCAAGGGTTGAAAATTTTTAAGAAAACTCGTACTTTTAAGAGTAAATTTGTAATGTGAAAATGTACGAAAAAGCGTAATTTTAGAAGTTTAATTTCTTTATTAAAACAGGTTTTCCACAACTAATGAATATTGGTAAACTACGATTTTACTGTAAACCCCCCAAAAAAAAAAATCAATTTAAGAAGACAAATAAAACTATTCATTTTAATCGCTTTTCTGCTTTTGAAATTGCATTTCAATGAAACACCATTATTACTTTTACAACTGCTGATATACCGTTAAAAACTCAAATCTAAGAATTACCAAATAATTCAAATGTTTCATATCAATTTAGGAAAAACGTACTTTTAAGAGTTCCTAATTTGTAATGTGAAAATCTTAAGAAAAAAGCGCTAATTTTAGAAGTTTATTTTTTTATTAAACAGGTTTTTACAACATGTATAAGTTAATTATATAAACAACAAATACTTTGAAATTCTCCATTAAAAAACGTGGCAATGTTAAGACACCTAAACAAATAATAATTCTCTTTTCTGCTTCGTTGAATTGCATTTCAATGAACACAATTATTTTTTCAAAATGCTGAAAAATTACCGTAAAAACTCAATTTTTAAGATTTACCAAATAATGTGAAAGATTTGAAAACTTTAAGGAAAAATCGTACTTTTAAGAGTTCTACAATTGTATAAAATGTGGAAAATTTAAGAAAAGAAAAATTTCGTAAGTAAAAGTTTTTTATTAAAACAGGTTTCTACAACAACTACTGAAATATTTGGTATTTAACAAACAAATAGTGAAATGTCATTAAAAAAAAGACGTCCAATCTTAAGACAGCCTAAAAACTATTAAGTAAAATTCACTTTTCCTGCTTTTTGAATTGCATTTCAATGAAACACATTATTCTTATTCAATATGCTCAAAATACACTGTTAAAGCCCAACCTCAATTTTAATAAGATTTACCAAATAATTTCAACTGTTGAAACTGTTAGGAAAGTTACTTTTAAGAGTTCAAATTTGTAATGTGAAAATTCAAGAAAGAAGCGTAATTTTACAATTTATAATTTTTTAATTCAACCACCAGGTCTTCAAAGTAACTAACGACAGGGAAAATCCCTAACAAACAAAATAGGAATAAGGCTGAAATGGTTAGAACTTATACAAGATATTCTAAAACTAAGTTAATCAATCGACTTTTCTGCTGTTTTGAATTGGCATGTCAATGAAACACATTATTTTTTCAATGCTGAAACTACCGTTAAAAACTCAATTTTAAGATTTATAAATAATTTGAAAATGTTGAAATTTAGGGAAACAACGTACTTTTAAGAGTTTTAACATTTGTAATAGTGAAAACTTTAACGAAAAGCGTAATTTTAGAATTAAAATTTTTTATTAAACAGCTTTTCACTACTAACGAGCATTCCCCTTTCACAAACAACATATTGAAATTTTCTAAAAAACGTCAATTTAAACGAACACCCTAAAACTGTTCATTCAGATCAAAATCTTGCTTTTTGAAAATTGGCATGATCTTAGGAGCATTTTGATTAGCTTTAATGTAATGCTGCTATGATTGTAAAATTCTATTATTATTATTATTATTATTATTATTATTATTATTATTATCATTATTATTATTATTATTATTATTATATGCTTAAATATGATCATCCAGTGGACAAAGGTCAGAAGCTTTACATGCTTGACATGTTTCAGTCACTTTATGTATTGTCTGTTGTAGTTGTTTTCTATCTCTCTCATATGTATTATCCTCTACATATGCTTTTTCCATCATTTTTATATTTTATATAATATGGTATTTATAATATTTCCCATCCTTTTCCTTACTACAATGTCCAAATTGTTTGTGTATTTTTCTAATTTTATCACTTTTCCTTCCTATATTTCCTTGGTATTAACGGTAATCTAATGTGTCCTACTTTATCCACCCTCCCTTGTATGTGTAACCCTAATTTTGTTAAGTTTATAATGTTATTTTTTAAGTTCATTATTGCTCCCATGTTCTGTAAAGAGTTTCTACCAATTAACCAGGGTATTTCCTTATCATTTATGTCATTTACATAATCTGTCTTTAAATATAGTGTATTTCCCATGATGTGTATTGGTATTTGTAACCGTTTTCCCCCCTATAATCTGATCCCCCAAAACTGTATGTTTTGTTAATTCTTTCTTCACTCTCTTTTAATCTTACTATCTCATCCTTACTCAGACTCCTCAATATCTCTTCTAGTCAATACCTTCCAATCACTGTACTGTTGCTCCCTGTATCTAGTATTGCCTCAATCATTCCCTCTTTTTCTCCATCATCATTAGGTTCATGTCTCTCACTCAAATATATATTATTTTCCTCTTTTCTTTTTTATTTTTCCACCAACATGTACTCTCTTTCTGTTGTCCTTTATCAAAAGACGGATATCATTGATGGACAGCCTGATGAGCTTTGAATATGTTCCTTTACCAGACGGAACATTGACGATGACGATATTAATTTTGAGCATGACCAGTGACGGACACGACCGAGGTCCTCCATCACATTTATTAAATCCGAAGACTTTATTTATTTATTGTTCGGTTTGATCCATTTCGTCTTTGATCGAACCACATTGAAATGACATTTTTCAACTACTTTGAATATATTTGTTTTGATATTTTATATCGACCATTTTTCCCCACATCCACCACTGATAATCTTGCCAGCTTCTGCTGGCTGGCAATGTGCTCCTCTTTTTACATCTTTTCTATTCACCATACCTAGATATGTCAAGCTTCACCCACATTTCCATATCTCATCACTTTACTCTTTTCACTTTCTCCTCTACTTATTTTTAACACCTTCGGTACACTATTACAATCGTTCTATTTCTTGCATCTATCTGGCCTTACATCCAAGACCGATAATGTCCGATTTACACCTCCGTCTTTTGTTAATTCAATCATGCTTACATTCTTGGTTATTTCCTCGGCCTCCCTTTCCAGATGTAACCTTTTAATCAAACATTTTTTCTTCACTTTCTCATTCAGTTCCACCCAATCGTTCACTCTTCTTCTCCATTTCTCATAATCACGCTCCTGTCCAGAAAACACAGGACATTTCCCTATCATCCTGCACTCTATCTCTCCCTCGTTCTTATTTTTCTCTGTATAAGACCCATTCTTATTTTTCCAGTAACTTAGCAGAGTAGCGCAAATTGACAATAATAAATTCACTTAGGTATTATTAATATTATATTATAGAAATATTATAGAAATTACTTATAGAAAATTACCTGGGTCATTATTCCAAATGATATTTATGTTCGATGAGATGAGATGATGACGAGCACCGTAAAATTATAGATGAATAATATATAATAGATGAATATAGATATAAATATTTGTTAGTAGTATATTAATTTAGTCACGTTATAAAGGTTACGTCCTAGAAGGTCATTATATTAGGTCTAGTCCTTAATAAATGCTCATAAAGATAATATAAAATTAATAAATAACTGCTCCCTTCTTGTTCTATGTTTTATCCAATCCACCCTCTTGTTATGAACTTCTTTAGTTTACTCCTAAGGTCTGATATTTTCCAACACACCATCTTATATGTAGTCACCTCTTATAACGACTGTGTACTCACAAATAGCTATTTATATTATAAATGATTACTTTTTATATTTAAAAACAGAATACAGACCACAAATTGACTCAGGTATCTGGAAAGAAAAAGACTTTTCAATAACACTATAACAAAGAGTAATGTTTCTACACATCATTACTCATTGCTATCAATGTTTATATATATATATATATATATATATATATATATATATATATATATATATATATATATATATATATATATATATATATATATATATATATATATATATACATACATAAAGAAAGAGGAGGAGAGAGAGGAAAGAGGAAAGAGGGATGGATTCTAATGGACGGAGGAATGGAATGGATGGAGGTTTGAATTAATCAATTATGGAAAACTGAGGCACCCCAGGTTCTTTAACCTCAAGCAATTTATTCTGAGCAAATTTTGACTTTATGAGAGCAGGAGAGGAAAGAGGAGAGAGGAGAGAGGAACTTAAATTTATCGCACCACTGAGCAAAAGGTACATAAAGGGATGAAAACCTACAGGAAATAGACTACGATCTGTTAATATGGCTCAGACATGTCCAGAGACACAATATACACACATATGGGTTCAATGGGGTATGGGTACGCCTACAAAAAACTGCGTACATTGGGAAATAGCTGTATACACAAAAAATCGGCATGAATCTGTAGGCACAGGGCGCTGTCCATAGGATGTGTTGATGGTGCCCAGTAAGTACCGTGTATGACCACCTCGAGGTAATGACTACCTGACATCGTCATCCCATGCCGGGAAATGGAGGCTGGGTGCGTGTCATCCTGAGGGATCATGTCCAATAGGGTCGACCAGGGCTCGCCGAAGGTCATTCAGGATAATTAGGGGTGGGTTGAACTGCCGAAGTCCTCGTTCCAGCATGCCCCACACATGCTCGATGGGACTGAGGTCCGAACTGTACGCGGCCCACTGAACGTGTCTACTTAAACCTCCTATGTCCATTCGTGTAAACACCACCTGACTGCCTATTCGAGCATTATTATCCATAAGAATAAACCCCAGTCCGATGTAGGCTAATAAGGTATGACATGTGCTTCAAGGATGTTTGTAATGTATCGTGCGGCGGTCAGGGACCCTTCACGAATGATGTAGGAAGGTTCACAGAAGGTTAGTGAAATATCTAGGATTATAAACTGATCTACCATCTTGTACGCCCCTTTGATGCGTTACATGCCGCATTTCGTTTGTTGGGCCGCCGATATACTCTGGACGTCGATCGGAACTACAGGGGTTGAATCTGGACTCATTCTTAAAAAGGACACGTCCCCACTGCCGGAGTAGCCAGTAAACATGTAAACGTGCATATGAGACCCTCGCTGTACGTTAACTTCTCGTGAGAAGCTGCCTCTTGTTGGCTTTGTGTCCGATACCCATCTTCGCGAAGCCGTGTGCGAACCATATCAGTACTTACAAGTGTTCCATGTACCTGCATCAACTGTCCATGTAGGCTACTTGCAGCACTGCATGTAGCCGTAAAGATCGGTCATCACAACGTTTTTGTGGAGCGTTGCTTGCCTTGCCTCGGTCGTCTAAGGTATTTGTTGGTCTCCTCGTACCGATATATGACTCTCCCGATGCTTGTTTGTGCAAGGTTGTCTCAGAATAGATGAGGGTTTAAATTTTGGGGTATTTTGTATTCCTTCCCAAGTTTATATTTCTCACTCTTCGATAAGGTCGGAATTTGCGTAGCTTTCTTGAAGTGCATTTATTAGGCCTCTCATTGTATTCTGACTCTCGTGTTTTTCATCAAAACTTGCAGTGGCCTCCCGCGTTGGATAACAGTCAAAACCCCTTGGATGATAAGCCATAAGGTTGAAAATCCGAAATTTTTCGTCCTTTTTCCGATTTTAAAGAGAGCTTTTCTTGAAATGTATTTAGGTGTAACATATGGGAAGTTTTTTCTCTACCCACCACCAGCTAGCATCTCAAGGCTTCCTTTTTGTCGAAATTCGCTTCGTTGGAAGATTTATTTTTATTTTTATTTATTTTTATTTTTTTGAAAAGGCGCCGTGATTTTCTGTTTACGGTTTCCTTGCGACTTTGGCAGCTTTTTTATTGTTTAGCTATTCTTCACGCTCAGAGCCGCAACAAACCCTTTGCTGTTATTGTATTTTTTTTTTTTTTGACCGACGCTGTTACATTAGTTTGTGAAAGGACTACATTTACACTATTTACACTCAAGACTTACTTTTTTAATAAATATTAAAAAATATATATTCTTCACTTGGGTAATTAATACTGTACACTTTCATTAACACAGCGTTATTTATTATTATTATTTTCTTTTTTTATTTTATTGACCCTTTTATCCTTGATGATCGAATGTCTCTCTACGAAAGTACCATTGCTAACTATCGGTAAATAAAACGGCTCTCTGTCCCTGACCCAAATATTGTCCTGTTTCATTGTTGATATCATAGCGAACGTAGCAAAAGGTGTTTACATTTCTATTTCTTTATTTTAATATCCCTTCTTGTATTTGGATCACAAAGCAATATAAGATAATTTTTATATATTCAACGTCATGTTATCAACAATGCTTAAATAATAGTTTAATTATTATTTAATTTCCATTAAATTATATAATTCTTTTTAGAACGATTTGCAAAGTGGAAAATTAGCAGCTTTATGTTCTTTGCTAAGATCTTAATCACCATTCTCTATGTTTTATATCTTATTATATCACTTATGATCAGTACTGCGTCTTAAATAAAACACTTAAAAGAGATCTTTTATTTGGGATATTAATTTCTTATTGACACCTCTAACTTAAATATAAAATAATATACCGAGCGTGCCAGGGCAATGCCCTAATCACGTCTTCCCGGCGCAGATGGCGATGATCGAAATGTCCTTCCTCCCTCGGTCGCAGATAGAACCGACGGGAGAAAGACGTCTTATTGGTTACTTTACGTTTGAAATAATAAAAAAGAATAAAAACAGTTATGTGCAATCTTCTAAGATGTGTACCAGAATTACGCTCATAAAAGCGTTTGGTTACACTTACAAACATTCTTTCCAATTTTATATGGACCGATTTTACGGTACATAGTACATATATATATATATATATATATATAATATATATAATATATATATATATATATATATATATATATATATATATATATATATATATATATATATATATATATATATTTTTATTATATATATATATATTTAATGTCGCAATTTATTTTAAATTACTTCATTTGCCACTTGTGGCCAGTTTTCCTTTTGGGTTTTGATGACTGGATTCGCGAGTGGTTGACTTGCAATCGTGATCGAGGGAATTGTGAATGCATTAGTCATCACTATTTCCTTTTTAAAGTTTGTAAATAATAATCTTAATAATCATTTATATATAAAAATTAAAATTTATTAATAAAAACTTGCTCTGAGAGTCGGTGCAATTTTGCACCGAGAAATTTCAGATTTCAATACCGTACTCCAATAAAGGCTCATAAGAGTAAAGTACCCCTTATAATTGGGCTACGCCCTTGAAACTCACAATATTAATTCATTTAATAACAAATAGTAAAAGTCCCAAGTTTGGGACCCCTAGGTTACCTGTAACCCCTAAAAATGGGGTATGGGGCTGGAGCCCCCCCATTCCATTTTTGTTGATTTCTACATGCATATTTTTCTTATTCACGTCCCGTACTACTATTGTGCCAAATTTCAATAAAAAATATGCAAATTTCCAGTATATGTGGGTGGGGTGTGATAGGATATTATAGATATAGGTAGTAATATATAGATATATATATATATATTATATATATATATATATGTGTATATATTATATATTATATATTTTATAATATATAATATATATATATATATTGATGTGATGATATATATATATATAGGTTATAATATACATAAAATTTATAGCTGCATTATCAAAGTTCATACACATATGCACTTTATGGGGTGCAAGGTTACCGGGTGTATGGTATCGATTTGTTAACACATTCATTAGTTTATTAAAACATGTATAATCTTAGTACTTTTCACAGGCTTTAATGATTGTTTATGCGTCGTCGTCGTCAAATATTATCAACACCACACTAACCCTACTTGAGGGTACATTTTTATAGTTTTTGGTAACTAATCTTTACACAAACCAAAAGGTGCCAGACTTAGTTATTATTTCAAGTTGGTCTTAACACTCTAATCTTTCATTTACATAAGTGTCATTGACCTCCTTTAATCGAAAGGTCAAGTTTTGACCCCAGGTGACCTTTCAAATTTTTACATTAGAAATTGTGACATATCTTATCTCAAAATCGTCCTAGAAAAATAAAATTTACATCAAATTAATCAGAAAAACATACAGAATTTGATGGTTATTGTTAAAATTGGTAATCATCTTTAATTAAAAATTTACAATTATTATGTAATATCTATGAAATAAAAAATCACGAGTTTACAGCATGTGATGAAGTTGCCAAAGACTGCCAGTGAAACTGTCAGTGATTTTTATAACAAATTCATATCACTTTATTCAACAAATTTATTTATTTAGTATATAGTTTTAAATTTGCTATCTTCTGATAGTAAATATGTTATTTAAACATTAATAATTAAAATTGAGGTTTATTTAATTAATTACTTATCGTCAACTCTTTTCGCATCTTCTCTATCGAGTATATAAGGAGCGATCGGAGGTGGCGAGCACGTTCAATCTTAATTTACTGCACTGTCAACAAGAGTTCCGTCCCAACTTTGTTTGTTTTACCCGAACTCATAGAAGTCTTCAAGATTCATTTATAATGCAGTATCGAGTAGTTTAATATTTTTGATGAAGCTTGTTCCTCTAATGAGCTTCCCCCATCATTTCTAGAGGTTCCGCGCTATTTTTGGAAGCGTCTTACCGACATTTAAGTCAGGGCTGTTTGATGCTTTTTTTTTGTAAATCAACAGCGGTAATATTGAAAACTTTCATTCCTTTAAATGTTGATCTTAGGCAATTTGAATAGGTAGCTATGTCATTTTTTTTTACGCCTTTCTGGACAAACTGATAGGACCCCACTAATGGCTATTCAGCCCCCCTTCTATCCTATTTCAGATGTTAGTAAAAAAGGCAATAGTTTTTTGATTTGTTTATATATTAATTTTTGATAAGTGTTTTGACATTGTATAGCAAATCAGTCTCTTCTGATTGAATTGTTCTATTTGGAATAATTCAATTTTTGATAGTGGGCCCACGAGTTGCTATACAATGTTGAAGTACTTCTGTTAGAACAGTCCGCAAAGTTTTGAATTGATCTGATTGCCTACGGTTATGTGGTGATTGGTTTCCATTACCAAACCACATATCTGCGCAAATCACCTTTCAAAACGCCCTTTTACTTCGTCTAAATTTAGGGTCCAGTTTTATTTATAGGTGGAGAAATCTTCGAGGTTTTTATCTATCTTTTATTCTCTCTCTTTTTTCGGTGAAAGCTTAAAAGTATGATATTTACAAACACATTTTTTACCAACGTGATGTATACTGATTTTTTGTTTATTTTTTTACACATGCAAACAATAAACTCACACAAAAAAGTAAGCAAAAACGCAAAAAGGGAAAATTGAAAAGATAAAAGATTTTAGGAAATTTTAATATAAGGGGAATATTTATAAAATTTCAAACTCAAAGATTCGGATAAACAATAATAATAATAAAAATAAAAAGTTAAAGAAATATAAATAAAAACGTAGAAATAGAAAAAATAACATTCATTACGATAAACGTTTCATAGAGAAAAAATCTCGCTATTGATAAATTCAGAAATTTCACTTAGTTAATAGGTTATAAATTACTGCCTCGTCAATGAAAAATGAGAACCATTTTTTATTGATATTAAAACTTAAATATAGATTGTGAAGAACGTAGAAAATAAAAAGTTAAAAATAACAATTAAAAATCAAAAATTAAATAAATTTCAATTTCTACATGAAATTGGATTTTGCAAGAGTCACTACAGAATCGATTCTTGTCATAAAAATGTTATTGTAACATTCCTCCCTTAAATATTATAAATGAAAATCGTTCTTTATATATATATTTGTTAAATTATATATATAAATCTATAAAAATTTATTTGGAAATGTAAAAAATCGATTTGATAACTGATCACGTGCCAAAAATTTCGAGTCGAAAATTGACAAATAAATTTCACTACCCTAAATGACTATCTTTGTCAGAGAGTCTATTTATAGTAGTATTTTTAAAGATTTTACTAAGTAAATATATTCTTTATATATATATTTATATATATATATATATTTATATATTATATATATATATAATATATATATTATATTATATATTTGTATATATATATATAAATAATATATATATATATATATATATATATATATATATATATATATATATATATATATATTAATATATATATATATATAGTATATATTATATACATTATACCTTTTTTTTGTGAAGTATTAAAATTAATCAGGCAAAGTTCAGCGAGTTTCCGGATTTTGTGTAACTTTTACGCCGCGATTTCCGTGCATGATAAATTGTAGCTAGTGGTCTGGTAAATTTAGTTTCCCGATTGGTGGTGGAGCAAATATTAGAAACCCCCAGACAGAGGCTTCACCCCTGTCTTGTAATAATAATTAGTTTCCAAGAATTAGACATTTGCTTATTACGGTTTCTTTTTGTTTTCCTTGTTTTCTAAACAGAAACGAGAAACATTAGGAACCTAAAATAAAACTTATTACATTGGAAATTTGTCTTTCTCCTAGAATGCTTTGCATCTCTAGAGATTGACAATTCCTACAAATAATAATTATTGTTGGTAGTCATTACCATTAATAATAATAATTATTATTATTATTATTATTATTATTATTATTATTATTATTATTATTATTATTATTATTATTATTATTATTATTATTATTATTATTATTATTATTATTATTATTATTATTATTATTATTATATTATCTTTATCATCAATTTAGTTTTAGTGTAATAGTGATACTGCTTTATATGTTATTATTATTATTTTTTATTATTATTATTATTATTATTATTATTATTATATTATTATTATTATTATTTTATATTATTATTATTATTATATTATTATTATTATGCTTTCGTAAGTACTAATTATGAAAGTCTTAGTAGTATACATTATTGTCTATCGTTATCACAATAAATATTGTGTTTTTATTGTCTTTATCTTTGGAAATTTGACTATAGTTTTTTTCATCTTGTCCACTTTCTATCATTTTTATAAAATTATTACTACATTCTTGTTCGCATAACGTGGTTACACATATTCGGAAATTCAGAAATAACTTCGCAATGAAAATTTTATAACTTCAAATATTAAAGTGACTTCCATATAAAATCAACTTGGTAGGCTTTCAATAAAAATATAAAAAGTAAATTTCAATTAAATTTAATAAACAACAAAACTTTTTCGTCCCCAAAATCATCATAAATAAAACTCGGTTCTTTTATGGGCATTCGGTTTATATAAGCAGTAAATTATAGAATCAATAATTATTTTTCATTCGTTTGTATATATATATTAATTACTCTGGTCCACACGAGGTCCACCGAGTATATATATATATACAAAATTTATATTCCACTATTCATTGGCCACTTCCAAACTAATCGAGCGAAAGTGGTACCGCGCCAGAGATTTGTTTGGAAGTGGGAAAAAATGTAGATTGGTGATCTGGTCTTCATTAGTCCAGCTACCTGGGACTGGATCACTAATCCCCACATTTTAAGTGGCGCCCAACGTCCTCATTCAGGTCCTTTACGGATTTGAATTTTCGGAACCATTTATTTAGCGCTTAAATTTTGTGTGCCTTAATACTTGGCACACGAACTTTCAACAAAAATTTCATAAAAAAATTAAAAATCATTTTTTTACTTAACAACCGTTTTGGCGCTTTTTTAAACTATTTTTTAATAATAGTTTTTTATATGAATTTTTTATATTTTGTGACTTCGTGTCACTATATATATTTACCTTGAACATAATTTTCCCCTTAAACAACCTTCACCATTGAACAAAATATTAAATAAACATATTTTTTATTTTTTTTTGTGTGGGAGCTTACATGAGACATAAGTCTCCAGTTCTTCACATACAAATTTATTGGCTCCATAGAGGGCACTCAATAAAAATATTCAGTAAAAAAATTTCGGGGAATTTTTTAAAATTTTTCCCCCCAATTAGGGGAATTTTTTATTTTTCGTTAAAAAACTTTAAAAATTTATAAAATCAAAATAAAATAACAACTACAACAACTTTAGAAATATTTTAAATAAAATATTTTTAATATTTAAAAAATATTATATATATGTATATATAAATAAAAAACCTTCATTCAATTAGAAGTGAACTTCATTTCTTTTCATTTTATTTTTACATTAGTAAAAATATATTTCTTTTTGTATTTTTTTATATCTTGTTGTATGTAGAAGAACATACGTTTTTAAATAATTTTAAGTCATTATTATATATAACCTGTTTGTGTAATATAAACACAATTACTTAATATTAAGTTAGTCTTAAATATTTTTGATAACATTGCCTTTGTAAATTATTATATATATAATATATATTATATATAAAAATATATATATATATATATATATATATATATATATATATATATATATATATATATATAAAATCACCACTCACTGATTGTAGGGTCAATATTTTTTTTATATAAACAATAGTTTATATATTTACATATATTTAAATATATATATATATTTTCAGTGATGTAGAGCACAAATCTTTACCGTTTTATCCGGTATTACTATATATATTATATATATATATTATATAATATATATATATATAATATATATAATATTAATATAATATATTATATATATATATATAATATATATTATTATTATATACTATATATATATATATATATATATATATATATATATATTGTATAAAAATAACTTAGTTTATAATTTGAACTTTTTTTAGTGTCACAAGACACTTTTATATAAAAATTTTTATACAATATTTACCAGCGCTTTATACCGGTACATCTGAGACCGGTTCATCGGTTCAACATTTTTTGTTGAACATATTATATTACATTTAATCTTATAGTTTTGAAAATTTTAATATCTTTTTGTGTCTCAAGACACATTATTTTTGTACTAAGTACTTGTACTGGTACAATATTTTTACTTGTACAATTATTGTACTTGTATTATAAATCAACATTTAATCTGATAAATTTAAATATTTTAATATTTTAGTGTCTCAAGACACATTTTTTCTCTTTATATATTTTTAAATTTTTGATTAAAAATGGCTTCCCATATGTCTGATCTATCAGATAGTGACCTCAAAGTCTATGGGGCACACAAAAAATCACGTAAAACATTACGGAGTCGTGCTACCAAGGCTATTAACGAGGCTAATAATAAATTATTAAATCCAAACACTGAAATTAAAGACTTAGAATATACTATAACTCATTTAGAAGAGTTAGATATTAAATTAGCTGAAATTGACGATAACATCGCCCAATTTTTGGACGATGAGAATTCATTAATCGATGATGAAGAAAATTATTTAAGGCATACCACCCTATTAAAAACCATTAATGACATTAAATATCAAATTAAAACACTTACTAAACCACCTTCGCGACCAGCTTCGCGTCCTACATCACCGATTGTCCCGGCTACCCCTAGAGAGCCGGAGGCATTTAAACGTCCCATTAAAAAACTACCTACCTTTAGTGGCAATATTTTAGAATATGCCTCTTTTATTGAATCATTTGAAAACTATGTCGGAGGTCAGAATTACTCTGACCTTAGTAAACTTGATTTATTATTGGATTGCCTTCAAGGCACAGCAAAACAGATGGTATCTGGCTATGCCATCACCGGTGATAATTATAAAGTTATTCGAGGTCTTCTTAAAAAGGATTTCGATAGCCCGGCAAAGGTCAAGGAGACCTTAATATTAAAATTAACTACACTTACCCCACCAAAGTATGAATACTCTGATCTGTATGCCTTTAAAGCCGATGTACATTGTTATGTCGAGTCTTTAAAGGTCAAGGGCATGACCGTCAATGACGATACTAGCTCTACTATATTAGGTGTTTTAATGGCCCAAAAATTACCATCACAAATTAAAGAAAAAGTTAAATGGGAACATGTCGGCAAAGACTGGACCCTTGATTTCCTTTTTGATATGTTAAACCAGGCCCTTTCAGTTTTAGAGGCCTCAGGTCAAACATTATCCAACAAGGACAATAAAAATCCCCCTAAAAAATCTGAGCATACTTCACCTTCCAATAATAAATGGAAGGGACAAGGGGCCAAACCCAAACAATCAACTATATTAAATACAAATGTAAATTCACCATCTCAAAAGTCCAATAATAAACAAAACTACCAACCTAACCAAAATAAACCTAACTTTAACAACAACTTTAATAGGTTTAATAATAATAACCCCCCTAACCATCAAAACAGACTCCCATATTATAATAACAATCAAAATAATTATCAAAATCGGCCAAACAATAATTATAATAACAATAACTTTCCCAATAGTCAAAATAATTTTATAAAATGCCGGTTCTGTAACAGCAGTCACTACACTGCCAACTGTAGTCTTTTAAATACCCTTGAACTTCGTAATCAATTAGTCAACAGTCACCGTTGGTGCCGAAAGTGTTTAGGTGCCAACCATCCTACACCTGATTGCCAAAACACCAAAAAGTGTTATACTTGTCAGTCTTCTGAGCATCATACTGCTCTTTGTCCCCAATATAAAAAACCAGAGTATGTTACAACTGTACCCCAATCCGCTTCAAACCACCTAACCTCCACCTTGTCGGCTCAGAGTCATGGTGTAGCTCTTCCCATAGCGGATTTAAAAATAAATAAAGGAGACAAACCCATCTTGGTTCGAAGTATTTTCGACCAAGGATCTCAACTCTCGTTAATATCAAAATCAGTGGCTAAAATCTTAAACTGTATTCCTCATTCCACTGTTAACATCTCCATAAACGGAATTAACAAAAAGGGCACTCCTTCAGTACATGATGTGGTCACCTTAAACATCAGTACCAAGGAGGGGGTGATTCCCATATCTGCTGTTATAGTAGATCGCCTTCCCAACGATCTTAAAATACCTGGGCTTGTAAAGACCACACAAATGCTCAGACAATATCGTATCCCACTTGCCAATCCTTATCCAACTTCAGATATCATTACGGATATTGGCTTACTCCTCGGATCCGACAACCTCCCCCATTTTCTCCAATCATATGAGAAAATAAACAATGTAAATTTGTTAAAAACAAATGTAGGTAATATTATATGGGGCAAATTACCTTTTGCTTCTGGTGGCACCGATTCTCAAGTCACTATTGTATCTTCTTTTAGGGCCGAAGTCCAATTTTTTGATCCTATAATTAGTTTTAGTCATTCTAATCATAAAAATATTGATCATTCTTCCTTTCTCCCTATAATTGAGGAGGAAGAACCATTAGCTTTAAGTGAAAATCCTCCCCTCTCTATAACTGAGGCAGAGGACTCTTTAAATTTAAATCCTTCACCTCCCTTCGAAGATGCCGAGGGAGGGGAAGTTGTAAATAATGCGCATCAACTTTCATATTTTTCCCAAGAGGAATATTTAGATTTAGTAAATAGGTTTAAGGTTTTGTCTGCCTCGGACGAGGCTTGTGAAATTGATTCCCCCATTAAAAGTACAAAAAATATGAATTTTGCCTCAACTGAGGTTGGTGTTGAAAATCACCTTTCTGAAAAAATTATTATTTCCCCCTCGAAAAGTACAAAAAATATGAATTTTGTCTCTGAGACTTGTGAGAACTCTCACACCATTGAAAATATTAATCAAAATATTTTATCTGCTTCAGCTGAAGCTTTTAGTACTGATTCTGCTTCAATAAAAAATATAGAAAATATAAATATTTCCTCAGCTGAGGACCCCCTCCCCCCTCCTTCTGTGATCACAGAGGAGGAGTATAACAAAAACTCCATAGACGACCTCGATCGTTTATGGTCTCTCTCCCATATTGGAATATTACCTGATGAGCAGTTTACTCTAGCTGAAAAAACTACTCTTGAATCATTTAAAGAGAATTTGCGCTTTATAAATGGGAAATATGTGGTGTCATTGCCATGGCGTACAAACCATCCCAACTTACCCGATAATTATTCTTTGTCGAAACGTCGACTTTATAGTGTATTGAAACGGCGACTGAACCTGAATTGTTAAAATCATACAACGATGTGATAAAGGAACAGCTGTCCCTTGACTTCATCGAGGAAGTAAAACCTTCCACCCCCCTCCATCCTGAAGCCAAGTTACACTACCTTCCCCATCATGGGGTGCGTAAAAATTCCTCTACAACTAAACTTCGTTTAGTTTATGACTGCTCATCCAACAATCCCAGTTTAAATTTCTGTTTACACAGTGGTCCGTCTCTGATAACAGATCTGGGAAAATTATTATTAAAATTTAGAATAAAAAAGTACGCAACTTCCTCAGATATTGAAAAGGCTTTCTTAGGTATTCGTTTAGCAGAAAAGGATCGAGATTCAACTCGTTTCCTATGGGTCAGAGACCCCTCAGACCCCCAATCGCCTATAGTAACATATAGGTTCAAATCAGTACTATTTGGAGCAACTTGTAGTCCATTTTTATTGGCAGCATGCCTCCACCATCATGTAAATAAATCCCAAACGGCATACAAGGATGCCATATTAGAACAAATTTATGTAGATAATCTCTTCGGTACATTTGACACCGAGGATGAAATAAAACAATATTTTTTTGAAACCAGATCCTTATTTGCAGAGGCTGGGTTAAATTTAAGAGAGTGGGCTTCCAACTCATCTCTCGCTGCTTCTATGTTTCAAGAGAAAGAATTGGGCATAGAAGAACCTTGTTTAAAAATTTTAGGTATGGAATGGGATACTTCTTCCGATACCATGTCTTACCCCACTCGTAGCTTCGACCCAGAAGCCAATACCAAACGCAAAATATTACATAATGTTGCATCTGCATTTGATCCTCTTGGTGTTTTGTCACCCGTAGTTATAAGAGGCAAAATGCTTCTACAAAAAATTTGGAAATTAAAACTTGACTGGGACCACAAGATCCCCAATGATCTTCAAAAAGAATGGAGATCACTTGTGGTTCAATTTGAACAATGTTTAAACTTAAAATTGCCCAGGCAACTTATATATTCAATTAATGTGGAACTCCACGCCTTTTCCGATGCATCTGGCTCTGCATACGGTACAGTGGTGTATGTTGTCTCTTGTGCAGACTCGACACCCATATCAAAGATATTATTATCGAAAGTAAAAGTATCCCCCATTAAAGAGCTTTCCATCCCCCGATTAGAACTTATGGGAGCTCTATTATCATCTCGCATGTTAAAATTTATATTAGAAACGTTTGAAAATATATTAAACTTTGAGAAAATATATGCTTGGTGTGATAGTCAAGTCACTTTGCAGTGGATTTTCTCCCAAAAACAACTCCCCACCTTTAACCAGAACAGGGTGGACGAGATTCGAAAAAATGTTCCCTCTATAGAGTGGAAATATGTCCCTACACAGGACAACCCCGCTGACCTCGCTTCTCGCGGGTCAGACTGTAAATATTTAGCTTCTGATTTATGGACATCAGGTCCAACTTGGCTCTTAAATCCCTCAGACTGGCCAGTCTGGAGGGAACATCCTTCCTCTTCACAAAATGAAGAAGGAAATTTAATAATCTCAGCTGTGACAGTCACTCCTGTTGAAAGTATACTGAACAGTGAGAATTATTCATCTTACAATAAAATTATAAAAATAACAGCTTTAGTATTCAGGTTTATAAATAATTTGAAAAACTCTGTAAATAAATCCCCTTTAAATAAATCAATTATAAAACCTGAATTCTCCCATCAACTCTCCATTGAGGAGAAACAAATTTCTGAGTCATATTGGATCAAATTTATGCAAAATCTACATTTTCAGTCTGAAATAGACTGTTTAAAAAATAAAAAACCCCTTACACAGTTGTGTAAACAACTTAATATAATTTTAGTAAATGGTATACTCAGGTGTGATAGAAGGTTAGGAAACTCTTTCCTACCTTATGACACCAAATTCCCTTATTTACTCCCAAATAACCATCATTTAATAAAACTCATCATATGGGACACCCATATGTCCTTTCATCATTTAGGAACCTCTGAGCTCCTTTTAATAACACGCAGAAAGTATTATTTTTCCCATATGAGAACCAACATTAAAAAGGTCACAAGACCATGCATTTTGTGCAAACGTTTACAAGCCCTTCACTTTAGGTCCGCCCCTCTAGCTGCTTTGCCTAAAGTAAGAGTTATAAACACCAAACCATTTACTATTTTGGGAGTTGACCTGACAGGTCATTTTATAATTAAAACTTCAAAAACAGCTACAACAAAATGTTATATTGTATTATTTACCTGTGCAACGACTCGAGCAGTCCATCTTGAGCTCGTTTTAGACAATAGCACATAATCTTTTTTGAGATCATTCCGCCGTTTCATGGGTAGACGTGGTGTCCCCTCTGTCGTTTATTCAGATAACGCCACCTACTTTCATGCATCATCTGATTATTTAAAACAGTTTACATAGTTTACCATCAGTAAAACAATTCTTTAATCAATACTCCATTACATGGAGGTTCAATCCTGCTCGTAGCAGCCACTACGGAGGATTTTTTGAGCGTCTAATTGGGTTAACCAAACTCCATTTGAAACGTACCCTTACTAATGCCCTCATCACTTATGATGAATTTTATACAATTATAATTGAAGTAGAGGCGGTTTTGAATTGCCGTCCTCTCACATTTGTAGGGGATGACCTCCATAGTGAGGAACCGCTCACCCCTTCCCATTTATTAACAGGGCATAAATTAAACTCACTCCCAGTTCCAGAGGAACTTATTGAAATGGATCCCACATATTTAGATCCTATAAAAATTGGTAAACGCTACAAATACATCCTCTCCCTTGTAAATAAATTTAAAATTAAATGGGAAAAGGATTATTTATTAAACTTAAGGCAATCTTACAACAAATCTGATCGCCCAAATGTAACTGTCGGAGACGTCGTCCTGGTGGAAGATGACGGTCCCCGTTTAAAATGGAAATTGGGAATTGTAAAAGTTTTACATACTTCCCCTGATGGCTATGTAAGATCGGTTTCCTTGAGTACGAGAACAGGTGAAATTACTCGCGCAGTCATTCATCTTTACCCTTTGGAAATTCATAGTAACATTTATGATTCTTCTACAGAAGAAGAATCACCTACAACATCAAGTTCTCCCCCTAGGAACCGCCGCCAGGCTAACATCCTGGCTTCCCGTCGGATCAAAGCTATATTCGATTCGAAATAAGCTTCGACGACAACCTTATTAGCCATTTAGACAACATTAAAAAACTTATCATATAATTTCTCTTACTATTGAACATTAAAAATAATCTATTAAATTTCTTACTTATACTTCTTATTTCAAAAGTTAATTGCGTTCGTCCTTTGGATGGAGTTATTATCTGATTCCAACAACGTTTTAAAATGTGATTTCGAGAGCCTTGCATATTCATCTCCTAATACATACCGAAATTTGTTAGGAATAAAGGTAAAGGTATAACTCCTTTAAAGTAGGAAAAAATTGAAGGAAAGCCTTCAATAAAATTAAAAGCAGCTGTCTTGGAGTGGAAGTCCCTCTGGGAAGGGGTCGTCCGTGATAAGTGCTATCATAAGTCTCCTCGACTAAAATTGTTGCTGGTGGAATGGATACATGGTTAACGTCACTGAGACACATAACCCCAAGTTTACAATGTAAACCCACCTTCCCTTGTTAAGTTTTTAGAAGGATGTTTTCTGAGATTCGAGTATGCAAGACTTGAGAGTCATATTTTATCACTGCGTATGGGTCAATTTGGCTTTCATCCTCCTTTTCGGACGCGGTTCACTGACGAATAAAGAGTATACTTATTTACTATATTTTCTTTCACTAAAACTTACGAAAACAAATCATATTTTTTCTGTTGGTTCCTTTGGCTGGGGAATTTAATGTCGTAATTTATTTTAAATTACTTCATTTGCCACTTGTGGCCAGTTTTCCTTTTGGGTTTGATGACTGGATTCGCGAGTGGTTGACTTGCAATCGTGATCGAGGGAATTGTGAATGCATTAGTCATCACTATTTCCTTTTAAAAGTTTGTAAATAATAATCTTACAATCATTTTATATGAAAATTAAAATTTATTTAATAAAAACTTGCTCTGAGAGTCGGTGCAATTTGCACCGAGAAATTTCAGATTTCAATACCGTACTCTGATAAAGACTCATATGAAGTAAAATATCCCTTATTAATTGGGCTACGCCCTGATATATATTATTATTCTTTATAATTTAAATAGTTAAGTCTATACTTAGGTTACTGTAACCCCTATATAATGTAAGATTGTTGCTGTGAGCCTCGCGTCTCTCCCATATCCATTTTTTTGATTTCTACATGATATTTTCTTATTCACGTCCCGTACTACTATTGTGCCAAATTTCAATGAAAAAATGTTGTCAACATTAATATATATATATATATATATACACAATACCTCTTGCTCTCAAAATTGATAAATAAAAAGCTGATACAAAAAACCGGTTTACATTTAAATTCCCTTTTATAACGTGTTCTTTGAAATTATACTTCCTTATTATATACAATATAAAACTATATTGGACAAAGTCTGACATTGATTAAAGTTGTAGTTTCGTTATGGTTACCACATATAGTCCGCTTATAGAAAAAGATTCGTTATTATTATTTACACCAAACACAAGTAATCAATGTATAATCG
>JABUQX010119207.1:0-18684 GCA_015478945.1 Trachelipus rathkii | reverse complement strand
TTAGATATATATAAGTTATATGTATATAATTATAATATATATATATAATACTATATATATAGTACTATATATATACTTATATAATATTATATATATATATATAGATATATAAATATATATTAGTATCATAATATATATACATTAGTATAACTATGTTTATCAATTACAATAGATATATGATTATAGATTATAAAATATAATATATTATTATATAATTATATACGTATATATAATATATATATATAATTGATATATATATATATACATATAATATATATATAATTCATTAGTACTATGAGATTGTGTTTTCCCACTTTTTCCGAGCCACTCTTCTTTCAATGCGGTTATTGCTCAGCATATCAACATACGCACCCTACCTCACTTCTATATTTTAAAACCTCCACACAGCACACGCATACATAATAGCAGGTCATAACTACCATTTCAATTACCACGCATTAGAGCGACAAGTCGTTCGAGCTAAAGGTGTAACGAAGAGTGGTAGAGGCCAGACGCCATACATCCGGTTACCCCGAAGGGTTACTAGAATCGCAACGGGCCTGAAACTCTCACCCGACCGTTCCGGACCTCGTGACCTGAACCGCTCTCATTGGGAAAGGCGACGAACTGAGATGTGGTGGCGACAAGGGTATTAGTTAACCAAATACAGGGGTCGCCCGGCCCCCACCAGCGCGAAGCAATGAAGATACCCCGCCCGACTGGATTCCCGCCCTAATCCCCGATACGCTTTGAGTGAAATCTGGGTTCCTACGGGTTCACGTACGTGATGCACCCCGGAACCACGCAGCACAGGCGCAAAAGAAAGTCCAACTGTAAGCACCTCACGGAGGACAACGGCTGAGTACGTTCACCAATGGGAAAACCGCTCCCAAAAGAATTCCCTATTGACCGATCAGAGTCGCGGGGGCGTTGCGGAGGAGAGATTACTAGATTAGCCTGCAACAACCCAGTGGCCATTGGCCGTTTTTCTTTCCACTTTAAGGATGCGGTGGTGACCCTAGGGGTGGGATTATCCGGGAGATTAGCTCCAGCTCCATGGCCTTTACCCTTCCAGCCCCATCCCCGGATTAAGGGACTAGCTCTGCCACGGCAGACATAATAGAAAAAAATGCGAATCTCAAAGATGCCATTCCAAGGACCGCCAAATCACCCTCAGTCCCACGGACCCAGTTACACATGGAAAGCGGGGCCTAAGTGCATCTAACCCCACACTCTCTTAAAATCTTATCTCCTAACAATATTACATAAAATGAGATGACCCCGTAAATATAAGACGTAATAAAACAGATAAACTTAAGAACACATAATATATTTATATAAAACAAATACAACTATTAATGTAAAAATAAAAATAAGTCTAATTGTAACGCTATTTTTTAGATTAAATTTTCCGATAAAGTTAAAATATAAATAAAGAAAAAGCAAAATCTTTATTTACAAAAGTAGATTTTGAAATATTTTCAAAAAGACTCAAAAATAAAGGAAGGAAAAGTTCCTTTGTGAAAATAAAATAAAAATCTGTCAAAAATTTATATAAACATTTTTTATTCTTGAATCCATTAAAGAGAAATCGAATTCGTTCGAAGTCATTATTTTGCATCACAGACACAAAAGAAACATTTTTCACTTTTGGCACCAACTCTTTTATTCTAGTTTTAGTCTATGTATTAGTATATAAGTATATATATAGTATAGATTATATAATTATACTATATATATATATATATATATATATTATATACAGTATATATATAGTAGTATTATAGAAGAAATATATATATAGTGTATTAATATAATATATATAGTATCACGATATATATATATATATAATATATATACTATTAGTATAGATATAGTATTATAATATATAGTATATATATAGCACGCTACATAGTATATAGTATATATATATATAATATATATAATATATATTATATACTATATATAAAAAAGGTACTTAACGGCCACATGGAACGGCGAGGTCGGGATAGATAAGAAATTTTTTTTCGCTGGTAGCCTCTATGACTACATAGGTCCTGGGGGGGCAAGTGTAAGTGTAAGTGTTAGGTTAGGTGTAGGTTAATTTTAGGTTTATTGTGTATCAAAAAGGGTATTTTATTAATTAAATAATTAAAACAATCATAAAATGATTCTTTATATTTATATTAACCTAACAGAATTAGCCAAAATTTGCCAAAAAAAACGAGAGGCTAAAAAATTTTGCCTTTTTCTATTTGCATAGGCAACTTATGAAATTAGCTAAGATGTCTAAAATTACCCACATCTGTAAACCGCTCAACGTTCTTTCCCATATTTCCAATAGATTCGCAATGAAGCAGTCGTTAAAGAAATAGACTAAAAAAAATTTAATACACTTTTTAAACTTGCTGTCTTCGCCCTGAAATGTATGAATCTTTATTTGAAACTTTTCGTTTAGATACATATACTACCAATTTACTAATTTACAACTCCAATGAGTTTTTTTTAGACCTTTTATGCAAAGGTTATTTTTATCAAAGGTTATTGTTAACAAAGGTTTTTGTTATCACACTATGCTTGGATTGGGAAAATTTTCAGTAATCCAAAAGTAATTTTACCCTATATATATTACCCTATATATGTATTATGCATCTCATTTCTTGGGTAAAGTATATTAGATTTTTTCCACATATAATGATGGTGCCCAGTGCTTATTCTTTAATTCCACCCAATAGGCGCATACCAAAGTAGAGGCTGAGTACGCATCCAATACTTAGTCCACCTTCACCAATTTTGCGGGAAATGTTGGCGTAGGAATTGCATAATACTCCACACACATAACAAATTGAATCTGCCAACGTCTTAACACTGTCTCTACCTTGTCATTTACAAATCGTTTATTATTTATACAATATTCTGAAAATTTTATAAAAGAT
This sequence comes from Trachelipus rathkii, assembly GCA_015478945.1. Taxonomy (NCBI): domain Eukaryota; kingdom Metazoa; phylum Arthropoda; class Malacostraca; order Isopoda; family Trachelipodidae; genus Trachelipus; species Trachelipus rathkii. The sequence continues at coordinate 15,748 of JABUQX010119207.1, read as the reverse complement.
ATTTTAAGGTTTTATGTACCTTACCTTCAATTATATCATTTCACTAGAATGTAGTTAAGCAATGGTGTATATAATAATATATATACTATATAATATATATAATATATATCATCATAACTATAATATATACTCATATATATATAATATATATATTTATATATATTATAATAATATATATATATATATAGTATATTTTATATATTATATATTATATATATATATTATATATATATATTATATATATATATAAAATCCCAGTTCCGTTAAGCATGCAATCCCCACAAAAAATTAATGGCAACTGACTTTACTCAGCGCGATGCCGGTAACGACCGTATCGGGGGACGGAACTCGGACCCTTTTACAGAAATGAGAAGATGCCAATAATTATTTTTATGCATCCCGCCGACGATCCGTGCACGCTGTCTACCATATCGATGTAAACAGTAAAAAAAAACGGTCGGTCGCGATGTATAGGAGACGAAAACTAAACAAACACAAACCGCCCGATTGGAGGAAATTCTATGCCATAAAAAAAAGCATCTGTATAGAAAACAAAACTAAAATATTCACAAATAAGAACACCAAAATTTGTATTTTTTTTTTTTACATTGTGTAACGAACAAACATCTAAAAGCTTTGAATATATAAAAGGTTCTTTTGGAGGAGGTGGGTTTCTAATGGAACGGAATTTCTAAAGCTTAGCTCGAAAAAACCCCACATAAAGGAATGTGGGCAATAAATCTACACTGACAGGTGGAGGACACTTCTAGAATTGCATATTTAAGAGATTGACATAACAAGTTGCCGAGGAAGCCCGGAGCTTGATCGCGTCACGTGCACAAAAAAAAAAGATTCACAGAAGTTGGAAAGCCCGCTCCTTATCACGCCACACCCCTCCTAAGCGGGCGAGCAGCGGCAACGAGCACTGATAGTGGTCGATGGATGGTGGCCTTTTCAGCCAAATAAACCTTACTTGGAAGATTAAGGGGCAGTGATTTGGACATATGTAGACTTTTGATGATTTTAAGGTTCATGGACCGAAATGCCATAGATTGACAGTCCCGTCACATTCCAAATGTAGAAGACATCTAGGAAGTCTCATCCGAAAAAAAAAACTGAGGAGGATTGTTCCATCAAGGAGCAAGAATAATTCAAATTTGCAATCAGTGAAAGAGACAGATTGAAGCTCTAAGAACAAACAAGAGAAGCTGTCTACAGGAAAAAAGAGGAAATTTACCTTTATGTGGGTGGCATGTATGGAAAATTGGGGGCACCGAACGGTTTACCCATTTTGATTTTTCGAGTGCTTGGCAAAGCAAAATATTTAATCCGTAGTCCCCTCCCGCCCCGTCCATCAGTCCGGACATGAGCGAGCGTCGTCTCTACGATATTTTTAGTTGATCTCATCAGTGTCGTGCGCAACTCCGCTAAACTCAACACTCGCACCGACGCAAAAAAAGGAAATAAGGGCTCCTAGCCAGGATTACTAGTGTGGAAAAGGCTTTAATGTTTGTTGCATCACAATTTTTGAGGAAATGAAATTTTTGAGTATTGAATAATTCGAATCGTTATCTTAAAGGGAGATATAATATATGTACAGATTAATAATAGCTCCGTTTTTTTATTTTTATCTTCAGTAGAACTAAAAAAAACGATGATTAAGTGATGGGTCTCTTCTTCATTATTTTTATTCTTATTTTTGTAGCTAGGTTAAAGAATCTGTCTTTGTCTAAATTGTAAAATACGGTTGATAATAAAGCTTAGTTCAAAGTTCCGTATTTTTATTGACTACCTTACTGGAAAATGGAAATGAAATATTTTTTTTGAATAAACACAACATAAAAATATTATTAAATATATTGCCCATTTATTTGCCCTTTTAATATATTAAATTTAATTTACTAAATAAATATACTTGGGCACAACCAAAATATGAAATAAAAATATAATTATGGTTGTACTGGGAATGCAACCTTGAGTTGCCTAGCAGTACAAAATGTTCTATCTTTATACTGTGTATTTTATTATACGTTAAATTAAAAACTAAAGTAGTTATCTATCGGACCTAAAAAAATAGGTGAAGTATCCGTTTAATTCGGCCTCTCGTTTTCTGGTATCGGTTACATTCCTTCAATAATATATATATATATATATATATATTATATATATAAATAATATATATATATCATATATATATATATATATATAATTATATATATATATATATTATACTATATATCATAATATAATATATATATATATATATATAATCCAAACTAAAGAAGTTACCCGCAATATATCTCGAAAACTAAGATAGGTACAAGAAACTGATAACATATATGGAACGAGGCGTGCTGTATGGATATTTTGCAGGGGAAAACGTGTGGAGTTGAAAAAAATAGAGTTGAAGGATTTGTGAAGTAATTATGTAAAGAAAAAAAAATGTGGTTTGTGGTGTAAGCCAGGATACTACGATAGGTTAACCAAGAAAAACTAAATAACATAGTATGTTTATGGGAATCAGACGTGCTTGAAAATTTTGTATGAAGTATGAGCGAAGGAAAGTGGAAATGTTCTTTTTGGGTAGTGGTGGTACTCCTGGGTGGGCGGGGAATTGTATGTGACATTATTGGGAATCGGCGTTATGAATTTTTAGGGGGGCTCGAAGGCGGACGGGGGGACGGACGGGGGGACTTCGGTCCCCCCCGTTTCGTTCCCCCAGGGGGGAGGGCCGAAGAGGACCCCGACTCTTTGCCAAACTTTGCGGTTCATAAGCATTAGCGGCTAAACCGTAAAGTAATCAAATAGAACATCAACATAAAAATATTGCTTTTTTTTTTCTTTACAAATTTCCATACGCTGATTATAAATATGTTATTAGGTTTCTTGCACCTATCTGAAGCCAGATTAAAAAAAAAAAAAAAAAAAAAAAAAAAAAACAATCAATTTTCCATACCAAGTTTCATACGCTGAATTCCATATATTGTTTAATTCAGTTTTTTCTTGTACCCTATTCCTTAGTTTCCGAGATATGATGCGGGTAACTACTTTATAAAATATTACCATAATATTATAATATATATATAGTATATATATATTAATAATTATATATATATACTATATGTTTAATATATATTATTATATATATCATACATATAGTATATATATATATATATAATATTATATAACATGATTATATGTAGTTTAACACATGGACGTTATATCTATCAGTATGAACAAAAACTACACACTTCTATATATATTTTTACTAATACTTGTAGGTAATATATATAATGATATATAATACTTATAATATATAATATTATAATATATACTAATATATATTAATTATATAAATATAATAATATACTAATATTATATATTATAATATATTTATATATATTATTATATATATATATATATAAAAAAGCAGCCACCCCCCGTGCACAAAAAAACCAGCGAGCCTAGCCTTACTGATATTCTATATTAATATTATATTATAAATAATATAATATATATATCGATCATATTATATATTATATAAATATATATACTATAATACTAATAATATATATATATACTTATTAGTATATATTATATATATATATATAATATGACCTGTTATGTTTTTTACGACGCAATCAGTTTTGCTATTTTTTTATGGTTAGAATTTTGGCTACAATAAAATCCTATAATACACTTAAATATGTATTAATTGTTATTGTTTGGGTTTGGTACAGATTGAAGATATATAGGACCTGTTACGTTTTTACGACTCCGTCAGATTATTTATTTATTTTTTGTTAACTAAAGGAAGATCCTTAAGGGGGTAAACCACAAACGGGATGCAGGGAGTCACGGGGATCTCTCGGGACTTCCGGGGAATGACAGGTAGGACTTTTTTCCCAACCCGCCCCTCCGGGGCAGGGTCTCCGGGAGAACCCCCGCCTCTGGTATTTGGGTGTCGCGGGGTTTCTTCCGGCCCTCCCCTTACGGGGGATTGGAAAAACGTCCCCCCCCTCCCCTCGTCCCCCGCGTCGGCTTGAGGGCCACTCTATTTTTTTTTTTTTTTTTTGTTTTTTTTTTTTTTTTTTTTTTAATACATTTTTAATAAGGCTATACCCACGCTGATGCCAAATATGTAATTTGTTTTTCTGAAAGTTTCGTACTTTTCGAGACGCATATTTCCACTTTTTTAGATTTTTTTAATATAAATGTTTGGATTTGTTAAAATTCATCTAAAAGGTCCTATATATTGTTGAATCATGTCCGTCACACTTAAATTCATTGTTAGTATCAATAAAAAACAAAACAAATATGGTTAAAAAAAAAAAAAATCCAAAAAATGGGACGGAGTCGTAAAAACATAACAGGGGCATAATATATATATACTAATATATATATTATATATATAGATATATATATATAAGTAGTATTATATATATAATAATAATATATATATATACGTATAATATATATATATATATATCATATTATGATACATAATATATAGTATATATTATATATATATAATATATTCATATATATATCATATTAAAATCTGGTAAGTACTTTATGGAGTAGAGTAATGTATATATCAAGGATTCGATATATAATGCAGACAGAGCCCGTTCCTTAACCACTATGGCAAAGCTAGGCAGCAATGCTAGGGCGGCCAGGGAATATGAAGGGCAGGGGGAACGACCCGGTAGGTTGCTAGAAAGCGGGGCAGGACAACTGGACAGCAAAAAAAAAAAAAAAAAAAAGAAGCAGAGAAAAAGAGAAGAAATGTAATAATTGTTGTTAAAATGTTAATGTTAAAATGTATTAAGGTATTTTAAAATTTCATGGGAGATGGTATATAATATATATATAGATAATTATCTATATAATATATATATATAGTATTATTATGATATTTAGTATTATAAGGGTAGAGATGAGGAAATTGATGTAAAACTCGGTAGGTAAGGGAAAGGTTCGAGGTATTAGGATGATTTTTTATGTAATGTGATGTCATATAGTATTATGTTGATTAGAGTGTCATATAAATGTATATTTACCAGTTGTCACCACCACTACACAGCAGGGCACTCCGACAATGAAATAGCTTCATATATCAAGGGAAGGAAAACTGTGTTTGCACGCGTCTTTCGAAAAGAGATTTCCACTGAAAATGCACAACTTTATATCATAGACGGGCAAAATTAAGGGGCGAACAGATAGTAGGCACAGAGGACGCGCAAAATAAGACACTCTTGAGAGGTGAGGGGGCAGAATAGATAAGGAGCTACTCAGCGGGGGACAGGGAACACACGCAGAAGATGGAGAAGAGAAATTTCCACAGAACCGAGCCAGTTACTGGATATGGTGGGGTGGCTGAGTGGAAAAGAAGTAAAAGCATAGGAGAAGAAGGGAATCACCGTAGCAAGCGAAATACTAGCTAACATGGATGTTAACACAATGCATATTACCGACACAGACCATCGTGTTGCGCACGCGAGCCAGCAACAGGACGCCGAGGCGCGTGAAAGTGATGGAGGTGGAGTATCCGCGGAGTGACAAGTCCCTCGAGGCACCTCCTTTGCCTGCACTCGGGCTTGCCGGTTGGTCGTAGAAAGGGGCTAAGCCGGTCTATTAGAAATAGATGATGAAAAGCTACCGAACAATTACCGGCGGCACGTCAAGATTTTAAAGGCGTTTCACAGGAGAAGATGTTAAAAAGTGTGGTATAAAGCGGGAAGGAGAAAAAGACAGATTTTATTAAGTCTTTTGGGACTCGAAGCGTGCACTAGTAGGTAAAACCAGAGGAAGTCGGGGTGTGAGAGAAAGAATACTGCGGGGAGGGACGAAACATGCGCCCGCCCAGTATTAATTAGGAGATGGGGGTGGAAAGCAGTCTCCATAACAAGGGCAGTGGAAGTTGGAAGAGGGCACGTGGACTGGTGTAATCTGAGGCTGGAACCGGAAGTATAACTTCGACGAAAGAGAATAAAGAAGTTCTCGGTGCGACAGTTCTAAACAGAAAACTCCCAGTTTTCTTTGGAGGCCGCAGGGCCTAGGGCCGAAACCCGTGGTGCGTGTTAGGGGAATGTTGAGGGAGTGCAATTTACCAAAACATTTTATGCATAGGTGAATGAGGGGTTTTAAGTAGGTTAAAGGCCGGAGAAGGAAGATGCTGTAATAATTTGGGAGTCATAACAGGAGGAAGAGACGAGAGCGAGGATAACCGTCGAAAAGAGAGTAGGGCGAAAAGGACACGTTGGCAAGAGGTGTATAATGGTTGGTAGAAGAGGAGAGATTTTGTAGAAGTTGAGTTTTTAAAGAAATTAAAATTTCCAGAGATTCATCCTACATATATGTAGAAATCCTATTTCCAGCATCCAGCGGAGCAATAGAAATCGGAAAGATTAAAGGACGAGAGGCAATGCTAGAAGTTAAAGAGGGAGCAAGGGGAAAAAATGGAGAGTTTGAAGATAGTGTTGGGAGAATTCTGTGGCTGGCGTGACATCGCTGGATCTAACCCACTTGGAGGGAAAAGTGGCTGAAAGGTGTTATGGAAAGGAGGCATAGGTGTGATATTATAGGTGGAAGTGAAGGGATAATATGAGGAGAGGCGGGCGGAGGTCCAGCAAGCGGAGGCTAGGCAAACGAATATGTCCCTTGCAAGTGAGGAATTCCGGGGGAGGGAAACGCACATCTGCCGGGACCAGCACGCGGGCCCCTTTCCGTAAACGTTTTAGCGGATTGATTTGGCAAGGAGAATGCGGACTGGGTGCGCAGGAATTAATGCAAAGCACCGAATGCAAGGGAGGCAATGGTTATTATTTATCGACGAAGGGGTCAATGAGGCAGCAAGGCTAGGACAACCTGTAGGAGGGCGGAGAGAGGATGGGGGAGAGGAGAAATGCGGCAAGCGGAATGGCATTAGATATAGGGGAGTTAGAAGGGGAAAATGAGGAAGAGAAAAGAGGGAATGGACACAACAAGAGACGATTTGGCAGGTGCATTTCTCAGTGTGAAATTGTGTGGAAGAGGATCGGAGATATTAGCAACGAGAGACCCGTTGGCTTCAGAATCGAGAGATTAATGGGTTCGGCGGAGAGGAAGAGGAAAAGGGGCAACGAGATATATTAAACAGAGAAAGGAGTTGTTAGAGATGTATAGTCTTACACGGAACGCAGAGAGAACGGCGGCATGAGAAGAGAGCAGTTGTGGTATGCGAGGAGAGTAGGAATGGGGGAAGACCTAGGTTGGAGGTTAGCGCCCGTATTAGAGTTTGAGAAATTAAAGGCCCGCTTAGTGGACTGGCGGCGTGAGGAAGGAGGTATGCTGGACGGAACATTGCAGGTCGCAGTGTTCTAGCTCTGCTGTGGAATGGAAAATTAGCAAAAGGAGTGATGAGTGATCGATACTAGGAGCATGGATTTCTTCCATTCCTTAATACGCTATTCAATTGTGTCGTCATGGTAGGGGCCTGGGGAATTTGGCCCAGAGAAGGTTAGAGCGCAAGCCAAAACGAATCGGAAACCGCGGATGGGAATAGGGAGTATGAGGAGTTGGGGGCGAAGAGTAGGGGACAAGAATTTAGAGGTCGAAGAAAGAGAGTGAGATAAAAGGCGAGGGTTGTGGCGCGGTCAATCCTATCAAGGCGAGGTATACAGTATGGATACCACACACCAAACGTAAGGATAATTATACAGGCGGACCAATGATAAACAGCAGAAAAGACAAATTCCACCACCGAGTCACAGAATACTGGAATTCAGTCACATTTCCGATTATTAGGTTAGCGCGATAGAAGCGACCCGCGGCAAGGGCCAACCAATCGCCACCCGAATTAAAGTGCCAGCAACACAAATTTTGAGAATAGGAAAAGGACAAACGGGAGGAGCGTAGGGTAGGGGGGCATAGAGAATGGGCTGAAGAAAACGGTGTTGCGGATGTTACAAGGATTAATATTAAATAGCATAGTGGAGAGTTGTGATTTGCAAATTACAGAGTCTCATCGAAGGTTGTGGTTCGCCCAAGATGCCTTATACCAGAGATAATCAGCATACCATGCGTAAGCAGACGTGTGGAAGGTGAGTTATTAAGGATTGGGTGTTTCGTCCCCTGGTTTATAATTGGGTAAATGAGAGGAGAAAGAGTGAGGAGTATGGCTTAGGAAGATTGTGCGGAAAACGAGGTATCTATATTTAAGGATAGTTTGTTAGCGTGTTCACATAAGGTGTAGGAAACTGGTTGGCGAGGGACGTGATGTCGCTTGACGGGGAAATAGTGGTGATTTTTGGTCGAGAGCTAATGTAATGGTCTTGATGTTGGATAGACGAGCAAAGAGGTTTTATAAAGTTCGGCTCAGGATGAGAGAAGGCGTGGTTCGGGAGTGTGAGCAATAGTGACACACAGCGAGACCTCTGTGTATAGGAGATGAGAAGAGGACTTTCGCGTGTCGTCGTGCACTCCACGCGTCCTAACCATACCCATATTAAAGATAGCTCACATCAGGGTATGTGATTAGAGAAAAGCGAGTAGATCTAGCACGACGGCACAAAAGGAAAAGTCTCTATTTTCGATGGTGTTAGTTATTTTGGGAGAATAGCATGTGATTTGAACTAAGTTTGAGATAAAATCCATTCTCCCACTAAATAGTTAGAAAGAGGGAGAGAGATGTTCGAGCGCGAGGGTGTCTTTAGGTCTAAGGGAAAAGTATTGGATTTGAGGATGGGGTGCAGGAAGATCTTATAAAACAGGGTCATGTGCGTGGGGGTTAGGATTGCGGAAAAAGTATTGAGGCTGCTTTATATTAAGAATAGGATATTCGAAAGAAATCGCAAAATTGCATGTTGGTGTAGGATATTAGGAGGGAGGAGGAGTGAGATTGTTTCGGTCGTTTCGCTGTTAGGAGGAACGGCTGTGTGGTGAAGGTTGAGTCAGGCGAGGCAGAGACCAAACGATTGTAATAATGTCGGCCGATGTGTCATTATCAATTTGTTTATGGAGATTGTGTTTGTAACAGCAGGAATGTGAGTGGAGGACGAGGGAGGTGGAATTGAGTTAATGAATGGGGAAAATGGATCAGAAAGGGAAAGTACAGCAATGATACTGTTTGCAGAGAACTTTTTGATACGCGAGCCTCGCGAACGCAAAGTGAAGCGCGGAAAGGGCTGAATCGAGTTACTGAGGCGCTATTGAAAGAATGTGTGGACAAAAGGGGCTTAGAATAATCCAGAGGTTATAGAGTAAAGTGTTGTGAGATTTTTGCGAAGGAGCGAAGTTGACAGAGCAGTGATGGGGAGGCTGTAGAGGATGGGATAGAGTAGGCGCGGTTGTTAGTATTGGGTAAGTATAGAGTAACTAAGTGATTTATGTAGGCTATTTAGGAGTGTTAGGATTTGTATGTAAGTGTGCGGAGTAAGGGCCTAAATGCAAGAATTAGTCCACAGCCAAGTAGTGAGAAGGTAATGACGCTTCCGCAAGTGCTTTGACACATTCGAAAGGAGGAGCGGGACTTGTGATCACTGAGAAAGTTATATATATGAGATATGATTTGAGAAAAGATAAATTTGTATATGCCTATCAGACTGGTGTGTAGTGAGTGGTGAACACCGTGATAAGGTGATTAAACGATTGGATTGCCATGTCACAGGAAGAAGTTTGGCAGAGTATTTTGAGGATAGAAGGGGAAATTTTTTCGATGAGACAAGGCTTTCAGTGTTTGGCTTCCTGGGGTCTCAGGACAGGAGCAAAAGGTTATAGAGGCAGGGGAATGTAGAGGAGGGGATATTAGGGTTTAATTATTAGAGAAGTGGTGTGACGGGAAGGTGATTGTGAGGTTAGCTTCCACGAGGATATGCAGTGCGTGGTGGAAAGGGAGAATGAGGTAAATGTTAAATTTGCGATATGGGCTCGAAACGCGCATCTTATGTTGTCTAGTGAAAAGGTATATGCAGAACGAGAGTGTTTTAGAGAGTTTGGGAGGCGGGAATGGAGGTAAGCACAGGCACAAGCCCGCGTAGTAGTATAGCGAGACAGGAATCTTGACACCCAAGTATATGTGCATCAGGTTTATATTTGTTGCATGGACCGAATTAATAAAAGGACATGCTGAGAGGGCAGAACACCGGCAGCGACGAAAAAAATCAGACGGGAGGAAGAGACCAGGAACTTAGAGACAAGGTGTTGGACGAGAGATAGAGTGGAGGTGAAGAAAGAGCGGAGGGTGAGTTACGAGGCAGACATGAGGGAAACGTGGTGTGATGTAGGAGGCAGAAGGCTTTGTACAGCGCTGACCTTACGAAACCCTTCGGTCCTCAAGCGGGTAAAGAGTAATGGTCAAATAAACAATCAATTACATTTAAAATAAAACGCCTAATAATAGTATTTTAATATAATAGAAACTACGTTAATACTTTTAACAAAACTCAGTATTTCTATAAAGTACTGGCTATATATGATAACACGCTAAAGATATGTTATATAAATAGAATATATTAGATAAATATATACCAGTATCATTATATAAAGTTAAATACAAGAAACATATACTAAAACTTATATATACCCACCGCGTAGCCTACGATACACCCATACAATATTATAAACGTTTGTGAATATAAAAAAAAATAAAACAGTTATATATATATATATAATATAAGAAGTATATATATAAAATAATTTATTGATAAAATTATGAATAAGCGGGGCATCCTTACTCAAAAAAGTAGTTCCGTAATATCCTTTTACTCCGTTTAACTCGGAGAAAAAGATAGTTGCCCCGTTATAATCGATTATTTTCTATATCATTGAAAGGAAATAAGAATACAGTGCCGCTTAACTCCGTTACATTCCGTACGTTCTAGCACTTTTCAATTCATGAGACATTAAAATTACGTTAATACAATATAGGCAAATCTTATTATGCTCCTGTATAAATTAGAATTTCAAATCTCATTGATCTATATATAAAAATTAAAACATACACTCATGTAAGACCACTAGCGTCCCCGCATAGTAACATTACATGCATATCACACCGACGATATGAATAATTGCACCATGCCACGCTTCAACTGTCTATTTCACAACAGACGATTCCCTATCTATCACACTGCTCATGCGAGTTTCACCCTTCCCTTTTCATTCCAAACTTTATACGACTAACTATAAGCCAGACACTTTGTTCGCAGCGTTATACTCTACTATACATCAACATTAATCATTTTATATACCTACCAAGACTGTCTTCCTTCAAATTACACTAATAATCTTATACTATTATTACGTTTACTTTACAAACCCCTCTCCTTTTACACATCCTGCCCAATATCTCTTCTACCTAATCGCCCTAACTCTACTACATCTCTACAGATTTTCGCATCAACACAAAACCAATATATTATCCTGATCAATTATATTATATGTATAATATTAGTAGTGGACATTCTATTCCAACTCTCTTCCATATATCTCCATCATTCTAACCGGAATTGTGGTGAAGTCGCGGAGTCTGTGAGTTCTAATATAGGTTTAAATTTTGTAATAAGACGTAAATGGTAGTCGTATAGTACGGTAGTTGAGAATCTAGGAAAATTTTTAGAAACACTCCACAACCACTTATGATTATCTAACACCATCCCCTGCCCATACCCACCTCTAATTCTTTCATAACCCCATCCATATACAAATGATATAGCCATGAGGACTTAGCACATTCCACGTTTACCTCATCATCCGTACTATATTAATATTAAAACAATCACGTTCAACTCCATATGTTTCTTCGTAATCTTTATCATCTAATCATATATCAAATAATATATTACTTTGATTCCATCAGAAGCTTACCTACACAACACTACATAATCTAAATAACACCTGTCCAATAGAGCTTCCGTATTAATCACTTCATACGCCTGACTTGCATAATACAAAAAACCAAATACAAATTTATTCTTCTCCTCCCTCATTTCTCAATACATTTTATTTTCAATGTAAAGATTTGATCACGTACCACATCCTCTACCACTCTTCTAAATCCACTTTGTTCCTTCACAATTAGTCCTTCACACTTGACCCATTCTTTCGTCACCAATAAATATTATATATATATATATATCTTCACCTTCACCTTCCTTATATTCTTAATATTCCTTTAATATTATAATTATTATTCTTTTTATTGGCAAAAATTTATATAAGTATATATATCTTCCCTACTACACCTAATAAACTAATCCTAATTCCCCTATATTCCTACAGTTACCCTTATCTCATTTATCCTTTACTCATATAATATATATGTATATATATATATTACTATAATATAGTTGACTATTACTGCTCTCCTCCTAAACTCCCTTGGAACTATACTCTCTATTTTTTGTCATTTGAGCTTACAAACTTTCCAAATAAATCATCGTCTCTAATCTCGCCTCCTTCTTGATGAATTCACCTGTAATCGTTCATCTTATATATCTAACTGGCAGATTACCATTTCAGCTTTCTCGGCTCTACACATTACATCTTCTTTACTAATGGACCTCATAGCCCAACATACCTACTTCTTTGCACCAATTAACCCACAACACATTCACCTATCACCTCTCATTACTCCCAATGTTATGCAATTTTCGAAGTGTTCCCAACACATTCTAGTCACATTCATCTCATCAGTACGAAAAGCCCCATCGCTATTCATTATTCTATGCAAATTCTCTTTTTATTCATATATTAATTTATTAATATACCCTATATATAATATATATATTAATATATTATATATATATATATAGATTATATTATATTATATATATATATATATATATATATATTATATCTAATTATCTTATAAATATTTATATACATATATATATATATATTTATTATTATGATATAGATATAATATATATATATTAGTATTATAAGCCCTTTCATCGTGTATATTTTATGTTCATATATTTGCCGTAATCCTGTTTATATTTCAAATTTTCTTATTATCTCATCATATCTAATATCATCTATCTATATATATTCTACTGTATTACTTTCCTTCTTTTTTGAACCTTTTTTATACTATTACTTGCGCTGCTGCTTTTATAAAGGTAGGTATTATATACCAGTTTTGACTTACCAAGTTACGTACTTGCTATATAAGTATTTTTTCTATGCTTTGGAGTGCTCTGCCGCTGCGCGTCATATGTGGCTATCTCAACATTCAAAGAAAGGAGTCGAAACTATTGTTACACGCTGACAAACAAGTAACGGATGAAAAAACAAGCTGGAGAAACTTATTTCAGAGCCGTCTATATGAATAGGAAATCTCCCGAGTTAACGACCCGTTACTCTCCGTCTTTCTCGTGGTCTTAGTTCCGTAGTCAATGTACAGTAACCGGATCCTGTCCTCCACCTCTGGTTTATACTATAATATAACCTGAAATTTTATGATGTGAGGTTTTATATGAAATATGAGTCTTATATAGTATACTAGATGATTATATTTAGTATTAGATATCATATAACCCTTAAATTAGTTATATATTATATATAAAACACTAGTACTTTTATTAACGTATGTAATGTTATCTAATTTACTTTTTATAATATTAACATGCTACTTTATAATTAATATAAGACAGAGTTTTATGTTTTATATAATAAGTGTTTAATACACCGATTCATTATAATTACCTCCGTGAGTGAGTATATGTCATCACTTAGTTGAATGTATACTAGGAGGTTATACTCCCTAACGAACTTATTACATATATTTACAAAAATCATGATTGTATTATTATATAATTATATAAGTATATGGTAGGACTGATTATATGTAATTGCCCTATAGGATTCAGTGTAGATTAATGACTTAATACCTATTTATTATTTATCCTTATTATATATTTATCAAACTATATATATAGATATTCGATACCAATATTAAGTTATGTATACCTATATAATTTATAATATATTTATCTATTTAAGAAAATAATAAATATTCGATTATATATGATAATCATATTATATCAATACCATTCAGAAAATACAATTTCCAAACAATGTTTTCAATTAAATAGTGATTAGTTATATAGTCATCTTCTTTTTAATATTAGTAAAGCAGAGAAATAAAAACGATAACTAATCATTCATATGAGTGATTAACTTATATTCTTATAAATAATAATTTGTGATTAATTATATCCTTCTATTAAAATAAATCCCTTCCTAACACTAATATTTCATATTATTATTAATATATTATAATATATACCGTACTTTTTAAGTAATAATTATTTAATTTTTTTATATACGCTTTGGAAGTCAGTTTGGTCTTCTGTTATTTATATTTATATTTACTATATGTTTATATTATGTATATATTATTATATATATAGTGTTAATATATATGATTCAAATTATTATATTATAATTATTAAAATGGATTTTTTTTAGCGTTTAGATCGCGTGTTTTTAGTGGTCAAAATTGAGCCTTATCATGCAGTTCGAAGATAAGTTTGATACAAAAGGTGTACAGGACTACAATATGAGATAACGGGAGAAAAAAAAATAATTGCGCATAACTTATCTCCGGCATCGTTTAAGGAGTGAGCTAGATAAAAGTAACCGGGTCCTGTTACTCTCGTCTATTAACCAAAAACTAGTCTCCGGTTTTCATGGTTAACGGAGTGCGTGCCAATTTCTACTAACTAGTAAAGCGGATTGGTACAATCCCACCCAGATTAGTATCGTGATCTTGGTCCCCGATTCTCGTTGTAAACTCACTTCTAGTGATATTATATATATATTGTGTGACTACCTACCACTGTAATATTTATATACTAAACACTCAAGGCCACGCTATTATCAAATATACTTTATTAACTGGTAAATAGTTTATCCTCCTACAAATTAGCGTTTTATTTCACTACTATATTATTCTATGACAATTATCCAGTACTTACGAGCGTATATATCCTATAAAGTTAGACTAGATGATTTTCAATTATACGTATCAGAATAAAACTTTATTTAATATATAAAAAATATATAAATAATATATAAGTATATTATATATAAATTATATTAAATATTATTTTTTAACTATTTTGTATATATATAACAATTTATTATTTTTACATTATATTTATCTATGGTAGCCATTGCCCTCAAATAGATTTATTATTTATATTATTTATACCTATATATTACCATTTAAGTCATACTACTAGTATTAATTTATTCTATAAATATACTACATGCTACATTATTATTCATTAAGTTTGATTATTTATACAAAATACCTCATAAATTATAACGGTGACGGTATAGTTATATTATATGTTATTATATGTAGTATTTATTAATAAATAGGTCTTATTCGACCCACTGAAGGATTCAATGACCTCTTCTTCAATATTTTTTTTTATAATAATAGTAATAAATTTTTATTATAAGTATATTTTTTAATTTTATCATATATTAATTATTATATTTACTAGCTACATTTATTTTTATAGTATTTAGTTCTTAAATTAATGTAGTATAAAAATAATCAAATTGGTTTTGTATCTTGGCAGTCTACCTTTCGGTTGGATTCTAATGGACAATACAAGTATGCTCATTAATAATCCTATTATTTATATATTTTAAAAAGAATACTTTAACGCGTTATTTTGTCAATAGAACTAACTATACATTATGTTTAACATCTTATACAATTATTCAACATATTATAAAATTATGATTT
>JABUQX010119206.1:7500-12500 GCA_015478945.1 Trachelipus rathkii | reverse complement strand
TACTGCTGTGATTTTACAACGAGACGTTGGTCTATATATATATATATATATATATAGTATATAAAGTATATATATATATAGCATATAGCATATATAGTATATATATATATATAGATATATATATATATATATATATATATATATATATATATATGTTAAGAGAGAACATAGATAGATAAGGTGATATATATATAGATATAAGTATATATATATATATATATATATATATAGTGATGAATGCACATCCACATCCGGCAGTTTCTTCAATATTTTGAACATCCTGTCCTCTAATATAAAAATGAGGATGCTGTTGGATATAAAAAAATATTTTTAGGCTATTAATTTTTTTAGTATTTGATTAATATTTTAGATATGGAGGTAGTAATGAGAGTAGAGAGAGCAGCAAAGGTGTGTATAGAGTATATATGGGTGAGTATATAGGTATAAGATATGGTGGGTGGGAGAGAGGTGTGGCAGGCAAGTATATGGTGCAGAAAGAGCAGTTATATGAGGAGAGAGAAAGAGAAAGAGTAAGAGAGATATATATCAGAGAGGTCTTCATATGTGTATATATATATATATATATATATATATATATATATATATATATATATATATATATGAGTATATGACGCCTCTAGAAGAGCCACAATCCATATCTCAAAAACTACAAATAGCTACTGAAAAGTGAATTAGATTGTTAAATGCTGGTAAAATTTTTTAGTTTTAAAAAAATGCAATAGCTACAGGGGAAAAGGAATACATTTGGAATCCTGGTAAAATTTAGTTAAAAACAAAAGAAAAAAAGAATAAATGATGTTAATAATTATATAGTAATATGTGAGGAGAAAGCCTATTTAGAGACCTTTATACGGTACTCGTTAAAATAAATAGACTTGCTAGTATAGTTAATTTCTTTTTTTATAATTGAAGAATACCCCAAGGGTAGCATTTCACAATTTGATATGCAGAAGTCGGGGCCCTGCCTTCCAGCCGGGGTAGGACTATTTCCCTCCTCCGGGGTCTCTGGAACCCCTGCTCTTTGGTTTGGTGTCTCGGTTCCTCCTGCCCCTACTGAAAACGTCCCCCCTGTGTCTCCTGTCGCCATGCTTGAGCCCCCATATATTACAAGCTAAAAATACCTTTGTAAGAATAATATATATGATATATATGAAGTAAGTATATATATATGGTATGGTATGGTATGGTATATGGCGGCGGGAGCATAAGGCGCCTCCGTCCCCTTGCGCCGTCGGGTTGAGCTCCTAAAAAATAGCCTTTGTACATTTTCCCAATCTAAAATTCTTGGTATGATCTCCAAAATGGCCCTTTCCTGTAGCTATTGTAGTTTTTTTAGATGTTTTTGTTTTTGATTTCTT
This sequence comes from Trachelipus rathkii, assembly GCA_015478945.1. Classification (NCBI taxonomy): domain Eukaryota; kingdom Metazoa; phylum Arthropoda; class Malacostraca; order Isopoda; family Trachelipodidae; genus Trachelipus; species Trachelipus rathkii. The sequence goes on along the minus strand of JABUQX010119206.1, from coordinate 11,121 downwards.
CCTGAACTAAAATTTTTTTACCAGGATTCCAACAATGTAGCATTGTAGTTTTGAGACAGTGGATTGTGCCTTCTGAGGTGGTTTATATGTGTATATATATATATAATATATATATATATATAATATAGATGGAGGTATATATATATATATATATATATATATATATACATATGTATAGAAAGTGTATATATATATGTTATATATATATGTTATATATAGATATATATATATATAGATGGTATATATATATATATATATATATATATATATATATCCTCCTTCACTTCCTAAGAAGCTATAGATAAGAGGTTTACTTTGGTTGTACCAAAAGAATATAGAAGTAGAGTTATGCCGTAAGTTTAAACTGAGTAACTGCAAGTGGCCAATACAGGCACTTAATTTTTCTCATTTTTCCACTGGCCCAAAACTTTCCTTACCACCTCAGCCTTATATATAATTTTTCATCAAATAAACATCCAATATAAAATTAAATAACAAGGATACTGTAACACATCCCTATCTCTACTCCACTACAATACATTAAACTAGATACTGAATCTTACTACATGCTCTTTTACCAATGTTTCATCAATGGTAATGTACATATTTTTGATTTCTTTTGAGTCATCACCAACAATCATATATTACTAACACCCGCCATAGAGCTTCCCTGACACTGTCATGCGCGCCTGTTTGAAGTTCATAAAACCTACATAACAATTTTCATCGCACTCATATTCTCATCCATTTGTTTTAATGGAAAACTTGATCTAGCACCTTGTTCTTCGCCAATCAGTCGCTCAGTCACTAGAAGCACCCTTTCTTCAAACAAAAATAATAAAGGATATATCTTCTCCCTACAAAAACTCAATAAACTACCCTCCTATAGTTCCTGCAGTCTCTTTATTTACTTTAAATGATGCAAATGTTACTGCTTCCTCCCTATCATTATCTGATCTATACCCTCTCTTTAAACTCTTTGTTACACAACTTCCATATCCAAATTAACTGTATTAATCTGTCCCCATTCTTGATCATTTCAACTACAATTTCATCTTGCACTCCATGAGATTAATTATTCTCAACTCTTCCAACTTTACATATTTCTGTCATTCCCTACTAATTACTCATCTCCAAAATACCTTATGTCTTCTTAAACTATCAAACCTCTAACACATTCACCATCACCCTGCCTTCACATTAATACCAATGTTATAAGATTTAAAGTGCTCGCCTTTATACTCTCCTAGCATCCATTATATAAGTCGCCAAAAGTACCATCCCAATTCATTATTCTATGAAGACTCCTTGCTCTCTTTCGCAACCTTTCGTACTTCATTCCAGTATAGTTGCTTCCTTCCTCTTTGTAAAACCCCCATCTTCATCCTCCTCCCAACTGCTCACTAATCTCCTTTTTCCTCTTACCTATGGTGCAACTTTTAATTTTCCTTTTTTTCCTCTTACATATTTTAGACCTATCATTGGCTTTAAAAGCACATTCAACCCCCCCTCTTCCTTTAAAACAGACCTTGCATCACGTCTTCAATCCACCACTCACTATTGACATTTTTTCTTCCTGTTTTAGCACATCGAATACTGGTCTTACACTGCTACCTTCCACAAATTCTTTCTCCATTAAAGTCTTGAGATTTCTTTTTCGTAGCTTCTTCTTGTCTGCATTCAACTGATTTTATTTACAAGTGCTACTCACATACCTTTCCTTATAACCTTGCTCAACTTAACTTCTCACTTTTAATTCTCCTCCTTCCTCCTTTATCTCTCTCTCTCCAACTAACTTGATTTTCCATTAAACAACATAGTGATCTGATATTATTCCCATCCCCCAACACTTCACTGATTTAATGTCCATCTCATATATCAAAATCTCCTCCTTCATCAACACAAAATCAATCGTGGTTTTCACTTCGATACCATCTCTACCTACCCCAACTCTTGTATACTTATGAATACTTTTATGCCCGAAGAATGTATTACTTACACACATTCCTCTCTCCTCGCAGAAATCAATCACCTTCCTACCATTTTCATTTTCTCTCGCAACCGTAATGGCCCCAGTTATAGCATCCCTTTTTTTGATCACCTATCCAACCATTTAAGTCGCCCAGCACAATCCCCTACTCACTCCATGCAAAACATCATTCAGCTAATCTCAGAAAGTCGCAATCTCCTCAACATCAATTTCAGATGGACCATATTTTACAATCACAAATACCTTGACCTTAAACTTAAATTTAACTACTAGAATTCTAGTACTCACAAAATCCACCATAGCTCTTTGCCACATATCACTCATCAGAATCGTAACTCCTTCTCTTCCCCTCTCATTCCTTTCCACTCCAACACACACACACATTTTATCAAACACCACTCGTCTTCACCACTTATTCATGTATGTTTCAGTTACAGCGTGCAAATCAAATTTGCTCTTCTAAATACATCCATCATCTCTCTCCTCTTCTCGTTATCATTTATTTCTCTGACATTCCATGTATCCAGACGATTCATACAATTCCGCTGGAAGATACAAAGTCGCTTATGGCGATCACGACCAGGTGCGATGCATGCATAAGCATTACGCAATAAGTGATAGCGAGTCCCCAACCCAACTACCACTGTCACATTAATATCCTAGTACGACACGCAGAACATACGCACTGGGAACTCTTTCTCCTTCCAACACACAGGGATATATGAAAAAAAGGTGTTGTATGTGATAGGGATTTATGGTCTGTATGTGATACGGTGAGTCTACTCCTATGTAAAAAAAAGTGTTGATATAAGCCCATGAGTTGAGAATCACTGAGTACTGGAAAGTCATGGGATGCAACCTACACCCCAAATGCCCAATGGTAGTTAATCTCTTTGCTTCGATGGATCTCTCTCTCTCTCTCTCTCTCTCTCTCTCTCTCTCTCTCTTCTCTCTCTCTCTCTCTCTCTCTCTCTCTCTCTCTCTCTCTCTCTCTCTCTATATATATATATATATATATATATATATATATATATATATATATATATATATATATATATATATATATATATAGTATATTTCTCTATCTCTATCTCTATCTATATCTCTATATATATATATATATATATAATTAGTTTGATGGACATGACATCCGTATCCGCATCCGCATTTACGGAACCATCCTCACTTAACGGTACATCCGCATCCGCTCCTCACGTTAACGGTAATCGGCATCCGCATCGCATCCGAATCCTTCTTTTTGGAAAAATGAGGATGTTGGGATGTTTTCTACATTTGATTAAATGCATAATATAAAATAAATTATTATTTGTCCTCTTTATCATGGGAGTTTATGGGAATAATTGTAATTTTGAATTTTGATATATATATATATATATATATATATTATATATATCAGTATATATAATATATATATATATTATATATATATATATATATATAATATATATATATATATATAATATATATATATATATATATATATATATAATATATATATATATATATATGCAAGAAATGAAGCGGAGAGAGTGAAGAGGAGGGCAAAGGAGGAGGTGGCTTAGAAGTTAGCAAAGGAACTGATGGATGATATGAAGGAAAGCAAGAAGAAG
>JABUQX010119205.1:0-20000 GCA_015478945.1 Trachelipus rathkii | reverse complement strand
ACGATGAATTAGAAAAGGCATATCAACAGGTAAAGAATTCCAAAAGAAAGAATTCGCTAAGTGTTTATTATAAATTATTTAAGCTGTTGCAATTGTGTAGTGAGACAAGCGATATATCATGTTTTCCGTAAATTGCTGAAATAAGTGAAAATACATTAAATAAATGCAAGCAGATGTGGAAGAAAATATGTGAGATCATCAAATGGGAATTGATTGAGTAAAAAGGATATTTGCATTATATAATTTTTAAAATATAATAATTTTTCTTTTAAATATTGAATTATCTAAAATTTACATTTTATAATATTCTACACCAAAATATTGAATTATAGAAATTTTATATTAAGATATTCTCCACCAAAATATTCCATTTGAATATTGTTTTCATTTAAAAATTTAATTCGACTGTCATTCAAGAGATTGACAATCCTTCTTGGAAGATATTCATTAGTAGTTTCATCTTCACTTGACGTAGAATAGAAGTGATTGAGGGGCCCCTATTTCGTAGTTATTTTTCTAAGGTCAAATACTTCATAAGGAACTTCTTTAGTTAAATCAGATAATTTTGTGATTTGTAAATAAGTAGTTTAATAGTAAATTTTTTTTAATAGTTCTGATTTATTCTCCATCTATTAAAGAGAAATAAAAGTTTATTTCTTTATCTTTCTTTAAAATTTTCAAATTTCTTTTTCATTAAATTTAAATTCTATCTCATAATTCCTTTTTTCATCTTCGTATTTTTAATCTTCAAATTCAACTTATCTCTTAATATTTTTATTAATAAAGTTATACCCCATTAAAACTTGAACTATGTGCGTTTTTATATTATTAGTATCAACGTTTGTTTGAATCTGAATAACATCTTCAGCAAGATGAAGGTTGAATACTCTGATTTTGCAAAAGAATTCACCTTGATATTTGTCTAAAGCTAAGGGATATTCAGTTCCATTAATTAACAATTTTGATGATTTTTATTAATTTATATCTTGCGAGGGCAATATAATTGTATCAATGAATCCTTCATAAGGCATGACATGATCAGTTTTCTCAGAAGCATCTCTTTTCACACTTAATACGAAGGGAGACCTCCCCGATCCTAATTTTGAATTAGTTTGAAAAATTATTGTTTCATAAGAACATAATTCTTTTTTAACTTTTTACATGATTAGTAATTGTGTTGATATTTTTATCGAGAATTGAAATCTGGTTATCAATCTTTTTCAAAACGTTTTTAAAACTTTCTTTGGTCAAAACATTATTATGTATATCAAAGAGATGAGATTTATATCTTCAGCAAATTTTTTAAATATGATCACCTTCAGATTTTAATTCATTAAAGTTTTCTTCAGATTGTGTAATCCCTCAATTTTATTATTTAAAATTTCTACTTACACTGTCTTTTGATAGATTTTAATTCATTTATCTCCTGCTTTAAAGTGTTTAAATCATTTTTAGTGTTGATACAATTATTAATAATTTCTATTTGCAATTGTGATAAACCTTCATATACTGTTTCTATACTATTTTTAAATTCTTCATCTTTGATGCTAGCTTTATATAAATCAATAAATTGTATATTCATATTCCCTGTATGTCTTAACGTTTCATCAACCTTACTTCTTATCTCAGCAACTAAATTTTCAGTATAAATATTTGTTGTAACTCATTTTGTTCTTGAGGATTTGCTACATTTGTTACATTTTATCTTCGATGTCAAAATTACCTTCTTCACCTAAATATTTTAATTCAATTCCTGGTTGTCTTCTTCTAGAAATTGATGCAGTTAGTATTGGTCCTTGACCAAATATATTTACATTCATTTATTATAGAGAAGAAAGTTAATTCAAAATAAAATGAAAATCTAATTTTAATACTGTTAATTGATATAAATCTGTTAGACATAAATAACCGCAAATTAGATCATTAAATTTTTGTATTTGATATGTTGAATAAATAATATCACACTTCATATAATTTTCAAATTCGAGAGGAGGTTCAACACCGAATGAATCGAAATAATAGCATAAATTATCACAAATCTTAAACCAACATTTCCAATGAGTTCCAGAACTTTTCAGAAACTCCAAGTTCATAATCCCACATTCATTTCCTTTACTAAAATTGTTTGGAAGAATATCTCTTATATAAATAAATTCCTTTAAAATTTAGAATTTTTAGCCTCTTAACATATTTTATAAAATCATATTGAATCAGAGGTTTATTTTGGATATCTTTATTTTGGAAAGATTTCAAATATAATAACTCGCCAGTTATTTGATGAGGTTACGGAGATAAAAAAAAGATCTTTCCCTTTCCCCATTTGACGATTATTTCTTAACGTTTCTTTCAACTGTTTTTCTGCTGTTTTCTTAACATTAATAGTTTTAGCTATCACACTAGCACCACCAGCAAGAAAGCCCACTGTACTCGCAGCTGCTATAATGCTGTTATAATTAATATAAAACCACCATGCATATCATTGGCTGTCAGTTTGACCTTACTCTTCTTCTTAAAACATTATTCTAAACATTATTAAACATAAATTGGGTTTTTACTTTTCTACAACTCATACAAAGGCTTCTAAGCATAAGTTTCTTAGAAGTCAAAACTTTTTGAACATTTTTAGTATCAGTTATCATTTTACAATGAATGCAATAATAATATTGTTAAAGAAAAAATATATTATATATAATTTTTTAACTTCATATTTTTTTACATAATTTTAATAATTTAAATCCTATGAGCCAGCGTTTTAGTTACCCCATGATATATTTATATTCAAATTTATTTTATTAGATGTAGATTGAATTTTTACTTTCCCACATCTCATAAAAACACCTCCAAAGGAAGAATTTTGATATGTTAAAACTTTTCGAACATTTTCAATATTTGTTATCATTCTACAATGCATGCAATAATATTTCATTTATTTTAAAGGAAAATTATTAATATACCTGATTAATTATTTTCCATCAAATTCTATTTTTATAAGTTGGTCGGATAATGCTAAAGCATAAGCACAAGTGTGTCTTGGGATATTCTCTTTACAACTAGCTTTGATTTTAATATCCGTAAATAAGCTGTTCAATTTTTCAGAATGACGACTAACATCAAATATTAACCAAAGATACAAGGTTCGAAATTCAAATAATGAAATGGCACAGTTTTCTTTATCTGATACATGATAAAGTAATCACCAAGTATTTTATAAGCAGTTATATATTTATTCTTTTTAAAATTTAGTTGTAGATCCTTTGCTGAGTACCTATCACTATTTAATTCAACATAAGTATTAGTTATATTACTGATTTAAAATAGCCAAATTTTTAGTCTGATCATTATTTTTTTCTATTTGAAAGGTAATATGATATAAAGGGTAACATTTAATCTCAAGTCAAACTATTTTTAGCCTTCATTTACAGCGATAGATTCACATTGTCTATTCAATAAATTAACGTTTAATATTATTTTATTTTGAATATCATTACTTAATTTTATCATATATTCATCGGTGGATGTTACGTGAGGCATTCGCCAAATAATTTTTGTTAAAATAATTTTTCCATCTGGAACTTTATAAATACCCTCACTATCCTCATCTGGTGATTTTAAATAGCCTCATTATCATTTTATCTCGTCATAATGTTAGCTGATGTTTTATTCCATAGATCACTTTACCATAATCGTTACAAAATCTAAAAATATGACTCAAAGGAATGGCATCACTGAAATTTCCTGATGTTTTTTAAGTGGAAGGTTTGATTTTTGCTCCGGACTGAGCTTCATTTTGCTCCAATCCTAAAATGAACTTCAAATTCTTAATTTTTTGAGCCATTTTGATCAAATAAATAGCAAACGGCAGCTTTTTCTGCCTCTAAAACGTCGTTTTCTGTTGTTTTTCTGTGTCTATAGTCATTTCTTTTGTATTTCCATTTTTTTGAAATCCTGTTTTTGACATTTTCCGATTCATCTCCTAAAAATTTTTTCGAAATGACTTCAATCATGAAATATACAAAGATTGGTCTATTACCTAAAATATGCTTGAAAAAATTTTCAATTTTGACCGCAAATCCGAGCAACGGTCAATTTTCAAAACCTACTTTCTTTGGGTTTTGAAATTGAAAAATTGCGAAAAAAAAATTTCAGTCCATCCGATCTAAATAAAATTTTCAGAGCATTTGTAGTCTGGGATATGCACATTTTTTATTTAGATTATATTTTTTGTATATGCAATAGTTTTTCGATCTGTATCGAAATGAAACTACAATTGGTATGAAAAAAAAAAAAGTGTTAGAAAAATAATTTTTTAGAAATTTTCTTTTGAGTATTTTCAAAAAAAATATCTAAGCTTAAAAACCAGAATGAATACTTCGAACAGAACACCGACTATTATATATTTAATGCCCTTGGAAAATTTGATGTGATAAGTACTAGATGGAGTAGCATAATAAAAATCTACTTTCAATATTTTCACTTTATTCCACTTTAATGTTGTTCTATAAACAAATCAAGTCATTGTTCTTGAAACTTTTTTGATTATATAAGATGACCTATTTTAGTGACTTATTATATTATTCATCTTTCATTTCATCAAATTATATTTATACTAATTATTACTTATTTATTTAATATTTCAATTTAAAAATTAATGTCCTAGATCTATAATGTTTATATTCTTTTCTAATTAAAATTCATGTAATTATCAATTTCTATATATTATTGACATCAATTTGATTATATTTCATCTTCCATTTAAAGAAAGATTACAAATTATCTTAGTTTTTCATTATATTGGTTTTGATTATAGTTACCACTTGTGTATTTTCTCAGTCAAGATACATTATTTTTATTGAAAGGACAAATTATCAATTTACAAAATCTGATCAAAAGTTTTCTTTCACGGATTACAGGGTAGGTATTAGTATTTATTCATTTTTATATATCTAATAAAGAGAAAAATGTTGGGAAAGTTTTATTTATAAATAGTACCATTGTTATTAATTAGATTGTTTTGGAAAGTTATGCATTGCTAAGTCAAAGTTGTCACAATTTTGTGTAATGATAGTTTCTTTATTTAATATAGCCTAAAGTCTGAAAACAGCTTCATGTAAAGGTGTGTTAAAAAAATGTTATCAAAACAGTCTGTATATTTTCCTTTTCATATTTTACTCTAATACATTCATTCGTTCGATAAATATAATAACCGACCAGAGAAAATACCTCTCTCGCCCAATACCATCATTACTGTTCTAAACAGTAAATTTATTATAAAATATTAGTATGTATTAGGATACTCATACTGGGTTTGTAATTTGTTTGTGTAACTCTCACAAAAATCAATAAAATAAGGCATGAACTAAAATATATCTTAAAAAGTTTTCGGTTTCAAAATAATGGTCATATTGTTGTCGAACAGATCATGAAATAATATAAAAATATCTTAAGATAATTTACTAATTTTGAGTCCCTACATTAAAATCTGAACCCGGGTGTAATTCTTCCACTTTATGTTCAAAAAAGGTTAGATCGTTTTTCCAAACACAACACCAAGTGTTTTCAATTATATTTATCTAAATCTTGATCAAGTTCAGATTTCAAGCTGGTTTTCCTTTAATTTGTTATTTGATTCAATACTAGCTTTTCGAGTATTTTGCTCTGAGTAAATGCTAATACTTTATACTCATTTTAAATATTCCATAATTTACATACGAAAAAGTGTTTTGTAAGTTTGAGAGAAGGGAATAAAGAATTTTTCTTTGTTATTTAAATTTGGAATTAATTTTGAAATTTTATATAACTCTAAATTTTCTGCTGCTAAGGGGTAATCATTATGCAAACCGCGTAATACTTTCAGATATTCTAAATATACTAATATAAATACTTTTCTAAATTCGTCACTAATATCTAAAAAAATCTTCAATATCATCTACGTTTTTCTTTCATTTGAAATTTCCGGTAGCTAAGTACTGAGACATTGCCAAACAGTATAAATTAATTATTAACATCTAAATAGGCTACATAACTATTCGGTTTATTTTTATCATAACTTTTTATAATATATAGATTATTTGCTTGAGCATATCTATGTGTGATTGTACTGATTTATCCTATATTTCCCACTTCTATCATTAATAACATATCTGGGTCTTTTAATAAATCTAATTTTTCATACACATCAAATAAATATAATAATAATGCATCCGATTTTAGATATCACAAGTGGAAATTTTTAAATATTTTGCAATTAAATTTAGTCCAGATATTCTGCGCATGTTTATAATCTTCATTTAATATATCTTCATTATCTAAAATGTTAAAAATTTATTTTTACTCTGTAATTTTATATCATTAAATTTTTTTAAATCGTCCATCCGGTCATAGGAATAAACACCTTTCTTTCTTAATAATTTAAATTGATCTTCTTAATAATATTTGCATAAATTCTTCAAATTTTCGTTTATTAAATTTGTTACTAATTTCGCTAGAGAGGAAGACATAATCCTCAACTCCATATTAATTGGTTTTAAATTATTATCTTTATCATATTCATCTACTTTTATAGAAAAATATAAGTTTCATCCGTTTGAGAAATTACTTTCAATTGATCATCTACTAAACCAAATCTTTAACGAATAAATGAGCGTCATATTTGGATAAATTATGCATAATTATTGGAATAAATTTAGGATTTCTAATTTTCAAATTAAAAATTTTATGAGCAGGTCCTCGATAATTTCTTGTTAGATGATTATGATCTCTTACTTTATAACCTTCTTTTGTGAACGATTTTTCACATACATAACATTGATCAGCGGCTCTGTAATTATCATTTCATCCTCAATTAGTTTCATTGGTTTGTTTTTTTTTAACAAATCGTAAATTCTTTTCTTTATGAAATAAAATATTTTTCCAAAGATTTTTATAAAAATATTATATATATATATATATATATATATATATATATATATATATATATATATATATATATATATATATATATATATTATATATATATATATATATTATATATATAATATATATATATATATATATATATATAATATATAATATATAATATATATATACATATATATATATATATATATATATCAACTTCACCACATTTCGAATAACAACACCAACTGTTCGGTTGATGGTTTTGTAAATTAATCGTATAAGATTCTCTCGGATCTGGTTGAACTATTTGTAATTTTTGTAAAGTACTTTGAAAATCTGCATATATATATAAAATGGATGTTTAATTTGTTTTTGGCAATTTCTCCATTTTACTGGACCTTCAACTAGTTCCATTCTTACTGATTTGAGAACACTACAGTTTGGTATGTGATTCCCTAATAATTCTTTCTTATAAAAACTATGAAAGGAGAATCGACATGGATAGGTTTCATGCTCATGTGACTTTTTAATAAAAGGACTTATTTTCTTTCATTAGTAGATAACGGTTATTTTTGTCATTCGATATTAAAAGTAAATCAACATGCTTAGCTTTCCTAATTCTAGTAATTCTTAGTGGGTATAATTTCTTTCTCATATAATCCAAATACGTTAACAGTCACTTCTTTTTTTCAAATTTATTAATCTGCTTAGTTGAACTAGGAATTCTATATCTTTCCAATTATATTTTACTGATTCTAGCTTTACTATATTAAAAAGTTTATAATTATGACCTTCGTCTAAATAATCAGATCTTGAAATGCACCATTTGAAACATTCATTATAAATTTTGTTTTGAATATATATATTAATCTAAATTTTGGGTTTTAATATTTTGATGGAGTTTCAATATATGATTAAGCATTTAAGGGTTTATATTAGGCACTTTTATTTCAAATTCTAGAAGTTTATTGATTATCCATCCTGATCTTACTTTAGTAAATTTAAAAAATGCTTCTTCAATTTTGCTAATTATTTCAAGGGCAGGGTCCAATATTGGAGCCAGCAGCATCCCATTTTAGCCCCTACTTAAAAATGGACATAAAATCCTTAATTTTCAGCCAATTTTGATCGGAAAAACAGCAATCTGCAGCTTTTTCTAACCTCTAAAACGTCGTTTTCGGGTGCTTCTTTGTGTGTGTGGTCCTGTACATTGACTCAAAAAAAAAAAAATTACATCTATGCATAAGCTGTTGGAAAACTTTGATTTAACCAGTCATGCTATAACCACTTCCAATTCAAATACTTGTTCATGTGACTGATTAAAGACAAGTTGCGCAGTAATTTAAGTTATTTATTTTTTTTATAAGTATTTTGTACAAGGCTGGAAATAAGCTAATTAGTTTAGTGTTTCAAAAATCTTACTTTTCTTCTCCTTTACAATCTTGAGAAGATGCATGATTTTTTTTTACACAACCAAAATAGAAAAGAATTTTCAGAGCTTTACAATGTTAGAGAAGGCGATACAAGTCACACAATATTAGGATAATTTTCTTCCTTTATATACACACCAAGAGAGGATTTGTTCTTAGCAACAAATATTCACCAAAAAAAATTTGGAAAATTTTTAAAATTTTTCTTGAGTATTTACAAGAAAATTTGTAAGTAAAACAGATGCTACTTCTTCGCCGGACTAGTACCAAGCAGCCTGTAACAAATTTATAAAATTTGCTGTTGATCTTGATAATTAGGAAAAAAATCAATTATTCAATTTTTCAATTTTTTCAAAAAAAAAAAAAAAAAAAAAAAAAGAAAAAAAAAAAACAACAATTTTCTATCATAAGCGAACTATCGGTATTTTGGTTCCCCAAATTCGGGTAGGTGGCAATATTATTATAACTTCCATTACTAAACTGTTTAAGCGAAAATTTTTAAAATTTTTTTTAATTTTGGTTGGAAAACTTTAAGCTCTGAAAGCTTAGGTGCGTTGAAAGGGGCCGGTGTATCTATATTTGGGCAATGTAAAAAAAAAAAAAAAATCCTTATAGGACCGATAATGATTCAAATGAATTAAAATATTTTATATAATTTTATTTAAAATTATAAAAAAAAATATTTTATTTAAGTATATTTCCTAACAAGATTTAGATTTTGTAAATCTTCCAACAAATTTTTGATATCGTATTATTTTGCGTTAATTAAATTAAAATCGTTAAAAATATTTTTAATTAATTTTTTTTCAAAGGATTGAAACAACTGACAGAATTAGGTTTGTATTTGCTAAAAAAAAATATTTTATGCTCATTTTTAAATTTATTAAATTCTTTATTTATAGTTTCATTTTGAATACGTAGCGATTTAAATTTACTCTCAATTTCTATATGTTGTATAATATAATAAAATAATGCATTTTTGTTTAAAAATAGAAGGAATTTGATTGCCTTTTCTTTACCCTCTAATTTCTTGGTATACTAGCAAATTTTATTTGTTAAGTCTTTATCTTCTTTTAATTCTTTATTTTATTGCTTCAAGTTTCTTGTTCTTTCAAAATTACCTTCAAATAATTAGTAATTTTTAATTTTTTTTGTTTAATTTTCTTTCAATTCATTTCTTTGCAAATTTATTTCATTTTTTAATTCTTTTAATTTATTTAAATTATTCGTTTAATAATTTTTAATTTTAAAAACACCAGTTTTATGTATATATATTAATATTTCTTTCCTAACCTAGTGTCCAAAAAATTTTCCTATAGATAATTTTGAAGAAAAAATAAGACAATATATTCCTGATTCGTTTATAAAAATAGTTTGGTTTTGTAAATTTCTTTTGAACTGCATAATTTTGATGGGGTCCTTAATCATTGCTATTCTACGTCAAAGCGAAAATGAAATTTCTATTGTATATCTTGCAAGAAGGGTTGTGAATCTCTTGAATGACAGTCGAATTAAATTTTTAAATGAAAACAATATTCAAATGCAATAGTTTGGTGGAGAATATCATAATATAAAATTTATATAATTCAATATTTTGGCGTAGAAAATCATAATATAAATTTTAAATAATTTAATATTTAAATGGAAAAATATTATAAATTAATGCATTTCATGCTTTACTCAATCAACCACATTTGGTGATTTCACATATTTTCTTCCACATTTGCTTCCACTACATAATTGCAGCAGCCTAAACAATTTACAATGAAAATTTAACCAATTCTTTCTTTTTGAATTCCTTACCTGTTGATAGGCCTTTTCTAATTCATCGTTGCGATTTAATATTTTATCTTAATAATTCATTATCTCTTCATTATTGTTATAATATTTTTTCAATTATTTTTACTAAATATATTTTTGACAAATATTTTAAATCATAATTATGCGGAGTATATAGAGAACGATAAGGTTTATACCACTGTTCAACAAAGATTTTGGCACATAAATGAAAACAATTGTTTCTAGTCAATTTTGGTGCAATAAAAACGAATTTGATCTTACAAATGAGCAATCACATACCATTTTTGAGAAAATTGAAAACTAAATTTAAAAATATCGTAAATAAACATATTCCCGCATGTGATATATATATATATATATATGGACAAAGTTACTTAACGCCACACGGAACGGGAGAAGGAGCTTGGATCAAAAAAAATTTTTTTAAAAGGTAGTGTTTATCTATAATAAATATAAATAGATTTTTTATGGTTTAAAATGAATTTTTTTTTTTTTTTTTTTTTTGTTTTTTTTTTATTTTTTTTTGTTACCTGTTCATGGGTGCGAAGGCGGCGAAATGTATGATATATTATTGTAAGGTATTACACGGGCTCAATGTATAGGGGCCTTCAAGCCGACGGTGTGGGGGCCTGGAAAAACAGGTAGGACGGTTTTCCATACCCCGTAGGGAGGGGCGGAGGAACCCCCCGGGGCGAAAAACAACACCCCCCAAACTACCAAAGCAGCGGGGGCCGGAGAGAGACCCTCCCCGGAGGGGGGAATAGTTCCTACCCCCGTAAGTTCCCCCGGAAGGCCGACGGAGACCCCGGACTCCCCTACCATCGGTATTGACGGCTGCTATACCCGAGGCTTCACTGGGTGGTATTCTTTAAGTTACATTTTTTCCTTTACTAATAATATTTACCAGGATTTCCCAAAAATGTATTCCTTTTTCGCTGATAGCTATTGTGAGTTGTGATATATGAGTTGGGGTGTGGGTGGTGGGGGGGTGGGGGGTGTGGGGGTGCAGGGCGACCCGAAAACGGGCGCAGAGGTAGGATGCAGAGAGAGGGTGACCGAGGGGAAAAGTTGGTAGGTGTGGGTAGTCCGAGCGTCCCGGGGCCGTGTGTGGGCCGGGAAGGACGGACGATAGAGATAGAGAGTAGAGATATATTAGAGTAGTAGGTTTACGAGAGAGAGATGATATGATTAGATAATAGTAGAGAGTAGAGAGATAGAATAATAGAGTAGACTGCAGAGAGAGAGAGAGAGTAGAGATAGAGATGAGAGGGAGAGGGGAAGAGAAAGGACCGAGGCAGGAGCCGGGGGGTAGTCGGCCATGGTGTCGAGGGAGCGGGAGCGGGAGCGGTCATGCGGGGAAAATGGCCGAGTACGGCCCAGCCGAGACGGCCGGACGGGGTGGAGGGGGGGGAAAAAAGAGCAAGAAGAAACGGGAGGTGCAAGTAATGTAAGCGTAGTGCGATTGAGAGAGAGCGAGGGACCAAAGGGGAGGGTGGGGGTCCGCGAGGGCCGTGGAACTGAGAGTGGTGAGGCGGGCGCCAAACGGGGCTGTAGCGGAAAGTACCGAGGGGGACGCCAGTAGAGAAGATAAAGAGTTAGCGACTGTAGTGGGATGCAAGAAAGTAGTAGTGGGGGGGGCGCAAGGGTCAAGGAGAGCGGGGGAGGTTGCGGAGGGGGAAACTGCGGGAGGAGAGGCGCGATGGGAGAGAGGGGCCGGGTAAAGAGGGGGGTGAGGCGGGGGAAAGGGAAGGGTTGGAGCGTACGAAGAAAGGGCCGCAGAGTGTGCGCCGGTGGGCTGGGTCAGTGGGGTGCGGGCGGGGGGGGGGGGGGTTTGGGGGGGGGCGAGTGAGGCTGCGTGGGGGGCTGTCTGTGGTGTGGTAGTAGTCTATGTATGGTTTTATAATGCGAGGGCCGACGAGACTGTCGTGGACCAACCAGCAAGGGCGGGGCAACGCCGAACGCGGCAGCCAGGTAAGAAGACCGCGTCGTAACGCGAAATACCGAAGTGGGGAAGGCGCTGTGGCGGGGAGACCCAGATGGCGGAAGCGAAGACAGCCGGAAACCACGCGTGGGAAGAGAGCAACGGAGAACGTGAAGGGAGAAGGGCCGGGGGAAGGGGCAGGAGGGGACAGGGCCAGGAAAGAGAAACAGGCCGAGAACACGGTCTCGAGAATCTCGAAGCGTCTAATCTGAGTAACATAAATGTAAAGAAAATAAGGGATAAGAACAAGAATAAATAAAGGAGAGATAAAGGGAACTAATGTTAAATAATGTAAATAAAAGCAGTGGCGTTGCCAAAGAAATAAATTAAGTATAAATAAGCGATAAATAACAATAAGAATCTAATAAGAATAAAATATGAATGAAGACGTAAAATATAGTACAAGCAATGTGACAATGTAAAGAACAATGAGAGGTCTGAATAAAATAAATAAATAAACTAAACTGTAATAAACAATTAAATAAACTAAGAATAAAACTAAATAAATGAAATAAATAATTAGTAGTGAATTGAGAGAAAAAAATTGAGATGAGAAATAAATAAATAAATTAGTCCATCATCACACCTACAAGCAGATCACGGTAAGATAACTGACTAGACGCACATAAATGAAAGTAAAGTAAATAAAATAAAGTATGAATGGTTATAAATAAGATAAATAAAATTCAATAATCGCTAAACTAAATAAACCAAATCATAAACATCAATCGATTTTAATAAAGGAAATAGAATAAATAAGTAAGATTAAGATTAAGATAAAAAAATAAAATAAAGTAAAATAAATAAATAATAAATAAAATAAGAGTAAAAACGACTGAAAAGAGGAAATAAATAAATAAGATAAATAAATAAATAACATAAAGTGAAAATGAAGAAAAGAGCTAAAAATAGAAGAAAGTACAATCAAATAAATAAACGTGAATAAAATGAGAGTGAGAGTGAGAAGGTAAAATACCGTACGTAAATACAATAAATAAATAAATAAATAAATAAATAAATAAATAACATTAAATAAATAAATAACGGTAAATGTCATGTCTTACTTTTGAAAGAAGAGAGAGAAGGGAAATAAAAGAGAAGGTAAATATGAATAATAATAATAACCATAAAAATTAGACAAATTTCTTAAGGAAGAATTGATAAATAAATAAGAAACGCACGGTAGAATAAAAATAAAATAAAAGTAAATAAATAAAAAATAAATAAATAAATAAATAACGAAGTAGTATAATATAAATAGAGAAATAAAAAATAGAAATAAAATAATAAAATAAATAATAAATAAATAAATAAACCTAACATCACAAAAGGCCGTTGAATAACATAATGACGTGTTCAACCTACTAAATTACACAGTATAATGAGTCTGGAGAACACTAACTATATAATATAATATGATAGTAAGTGACCTTTAAGGGGTGTAAACCATCAGATAGGCCGGTCGACTGAGCTATAGAGATAAGGGAACATCCACCGTTATATCTAGAACGGTCCGTTAGACTAGTCATGAGGAAAGCGGAAACCACAATACTCAGGTAAGTAGTCACGGAAAGGGGAATATACGGTACGCATATAGCCTTAACCAGCGCTACAGGCCGTATGCCCCTAGATATAAGACTGCAATAAATAAACGTAAGTGAAGAATAGAGAGCGGGACTATCGATATATGATGGGAAAATTTATGAATAGTTGAAGTGATCAAAGAAGCAACGGCATTTATTAGCAGGGGCGGTCGCAGGCGTACCGCGAATACGAATATATACGAGAATAGTGAAGGTTAGGAGGGCTATATACGGGAGGATCGCGAGAAAAGATAATACTGCTAGCTAAGGTCATGGCCTAGTAAGATAAGGGGGAAAACATATATATGGGAAGTAGGGGTGAATTGGGAGGAGCTAGGCGGGCAAGTAGTCCATAGCGTATGGACGAAAGGCCGGGTGCGTATACCGCAATAATGCCATGTAGCTAGTGCGAGCTATAGCTCATGCTATGGTGGGTCACCTAGTTAGCCTAGATGTACAAAGTGCGAGATAGACTATTATAAATAATAAATAAAATTAAATCAAGGCGGCATAAGTAGCGTGAATAGTATACCTACGTAGGGTGGCAATAAAATGAGTCGCGTGCTAAATACCGTATATAATATATATATATATATAATATATAAATATATATATATTTATATAAATATATATAAATAAATATATATATATATAAAATAAATATATATATATATTAAATAAATATATATATAAATAAAGAAAATTATATAAAAAATATATATATATATATATATATATATATATATATATATATATATATGTAATAATAAGCAATATATAATATATATATTACTATATAAATATATAATAGTCACTAATGAGTACGATAAGGCTTCTAAAAATATTAGATTTATAGTAAATATATGCATATATATAGCGATGAAAATATGTCGGAGTATGTACTAATAGGTATGAATACGCGGTCGAACTATTAACGAGCAAAAGGCGGAGATTGCAAAGATAGAAATCGATAATAATAATTTATAGGCCGCTAGGATCCTACATGGGTGTAGTCAGTAATATATACTATCCGTATATATATAGATTATATATATATAAAAAACGGAAACAAAGTCGCCGTAGTGAATACCTATAACAAACAGTCATAGCTGAAACAACTGCGGAAATCTCAGGTGTACGATTATATAGATACGATATATAGATACGATTATATAGATACGATATATAGATACGATTATATAGATACGATATATATATAGTATAAAGTTATTTATAGTAATATTATAAAAAATATAAATAAGATTGTATATAAAGTATCTAAAGTATATATATACCATACGGAATATAAATAAAGGGCCATAGCAGCCGTCACTGAGGGCCGCCGAGGGTCACGTGTAAAGTCGAAGGCAACCACGGGACAGGGACTATGGTATATAATATATATAGAGGCCGCGTTGCCTAGTAATCATACTCGGCCGTGCGTATAATACGTTACCTATACTTACATATATAATATATAGTGATAAGAAGCCAGCATATGGATAAAGTATAGTATATATAAAGTAGGCTCATAGAGGCCTATATAGTGTGAAATACTCGTAAAGAGGGGACAGTATATAGAGTATAGAGTATTAGATAGCTATAGTAATAGTATATCGGGTATAGGGTACTACATTATCAATATAAGGGTAGTCAGCTACGGAAAGCTAGGATAAAGGTAGTTATTAATATAGGATAAAGCGGGAGGCCTCATATATATATCCGGAGTAGCTAATATGCCTGCGTATCTCTAGAAAGGTATTGTATATATGAATATAGGTAATAGTAATATATAAATAAAAGTAAATATATAATAAATATATATAGTATATAAAGAAGTAGTCTATTGCCGGTATATATAGTACGAATATAGTATGATCCCCATAACAATACTCTCACGTCAGTATGAGCAACTGTAATAATTAGCAGAGTTTAAAAATATTTAAGATATATAGCTTAAAATACGAGCTATACTTGCCTATATATATAAATATATATATATATAAATATATAATCTGTCAGAGAAGTGTGAGGGAAGCATATATTACTAAAGTACGCTATAGATAGTACTCAAATACCGAATGGTCTATATTATATAACGTATAAGAAAATAATGTGAAATGCGTTATTAGTAGGCTCGTGAGCACTGAGCTATAAACACAACGATCGCCCGAGTTATAAGTACTTACCATCAACGGGGTAGTTCTTGGGCGTAAGATGCTGACGTAGGATAACTCCGGATAAAACATAATATCTAGCTATAAAAATCAGCGTTTAACTTGTGTATATATAGAATAGGAGAGCAGCGTGGAAATAGACTAGCTTGTGCCTATAAAACGATAGCGGGTCAGGTTATAATTAAATTATATATATAAAATTAATAATATATAAAATAGTATAAGTATATTATAAGTAAAAATATATATTACGAGCTATATATATATATATAAAATATATATATATAATATATATATAAGATTAGAAACCAGGTACTGGGGGCTAGCTACGTGCGCTAGAGTAATATATAGCTGAATAGCGTTGGAACGGATATACTAATATATAGACTAGGTACTGAATATGTATGAACAATAGAAGGGAGAGGTTTAGAGTAAGCAGCTATATATATACAAATACTAATATATAATATAGTATAAAAATATATATATAATAGAAGTAAATAACATTACTATATATAATATATAATGGAAGATATTATATATAAAATTACTATTATGGTATTATATAAAAATAAATATAACTAATACGTATATTAAATATATATAGGAGTGTAGCTGAATACTATATATATGATGAGACAAGAAGCAATAAGCATGGGAACCGATATATAAAACGTAAGGCTAATAATAAAGGTATATATATATATAAATAATATATATATAAATATAAGGTAAAAGGCATATAACAAAGTCTATAAATAGAGCTATAAATAAACGAGGCTGCAAAGACACAATAGAAGACTAGAATACACACTACATGAACCGTAGAATAAAGAAGTAGAATAAATAAATAGAGGGTGAAATAATAATAAATAAATAAATAAATAAATAAATACAAGTAAATAATAAGATACTGATAAATAATATTAATAAGCTATAGATATTCGAGTAACTAAATAACATAAATAAATAATAAATTAAATAACAAATAGATAAAACAGTAAATTAAGGATGTACGAATAGAAATAACATGTAGCAAGAGTAAATATCAATAAATAAAATAAATATATCAGAAATAAATAAACAGACAAAATGAATCTAAGCTGTAGATAAGTGGGAATAAGAGAGTTTGAGCCATAAAGATAAATAAATTTCGCTAAATAAATAAATCAAATAAGAAATAAAGAAATACAATAAGATAAATAAAAATAAAAATAAGAAAGATAAAATAAATAAATAAATACATGTAAACTAAATAAATAAATAAATAAATAAATATATAGAAAAAGTTTTTAAAAAGTATTAACTAAATTACTTAAAAAGTAGAGTAAGTAACAGAAATAAATAAGGTAAAGTAAATTAAAAATAAATCAAGGTGCCATATAGACTCAACCAATATATTGTATTGAACGCTATCAATTCAATAAATAAATAAATAATAAATAAAAAATGAATAAATAAATAAATAAATAAAATAAAATGAAAAGGAATAAGGGATAAAGTAGTAGTATAATAAATCTAACTGTAAATAACCAATGAAGAAGATAAAAAACACCTTGTACTAGAATTTCACAGAAGTGAGACTTGATCCTGACTAATTAAATGTAAGATGAAGATAAAATCAAGAAAGAACAAAATAAATAAATAGATGACTTCGCTTTACAAATTATCTTCAAATACATAACTTACAAAAATAAATAAATTAATATAAATTAGAAACAGATACAAATAAAAGAAAAATAAAAAATAAATAGAAATGAAAAAACTAAATAAATAAATAATAGAAATCAATAAATTAATAATAAATATATAATAAATAAATAAAAAATATTTGAAGAAATAAAAAGTAAATAAAAATAAATAAAAAATAAATAAATACATATAAATATATATAACAACCGTATGTAGCTCCGCACATAAGTAAATAAATAAACTAAATAAAATTAAAATAAATAAAATAAATAAAATAATAAATAAATTAAAAAAAAATAAATAAATTAAATAAATAAATAAATAAATAAAATAAAAAAATAAATAAATAAATAAATAAATAAATAAATAAAATAAAAATAATATAAAAAATAAATAAAATATAAATAAAAATATAATAAAATAAATAAATAAAATGAAAATTATATATTAATATTATATAAAATAAATAAATAGTAATAAATGACAAAAAAACTAAACAATAGAATAAAGTAACACAGACAAATAAATTAACAAATATTTTAAATCATAGCGGGGTAACACCTCGCTATAAGATAAAATATAAAAATAAATTAATCCTTAAAAAAAATTAAATAAAAAATAAACACCTTTATAGATAAAAAAATACATTAAATAAATAAATAAAAAATGAAAAAATAGAAATAAACTAAATATACAAAAAAATTAAAAAAATTAAAAAATAAACCAAATAAATTACAAAATTAAATAATTATAAAAAATCTAATTTTTGATATTTATTAATTATGTATGTCTACTTATATATATATAATGATTTCTTTACTCATATAGACATTTATTCATATTCCGCTAACATTGTTTACAAATTATATCATGTAACATCATATATTACCTGCTAACCCTCTTATTATATACTTTATATATATATAAATATAATAATTTAAATAACTTTTGCAAAATTAATAAATAAAATATAAAATTATGACATAGACATAAAATACTTATCTTAGCTTGAATTTGATTTACTATAAAAACTCTTCTTTAACTTTCTGAGATATCACTACTATGGAGATATTATATAAAACAATGTTATAACTAAAATATATATATATATATATCAATATATAAATAAATAGTATATATAATAAATAAAATAAATAATAAGTATATATAATAGTATAATATTTATATACAATATTTTCAGTCTATGGTAGGAAAGATTATTTCCTAATGATCTAGTATATATATATATATTATGGTAGATAGATTAAATTGTTTAAATTATAAAGATTTGTAAGGAATGAATTAATATTATGAATGAATATATATATCAGATCAAATGATAATGAAAAATAATTAATTTACTATTATAAATACATTAAAATATATAATCAAATTAAAATACTGTAGCAGTCTAGAGATAAAACTACAATTAATAATGAAGACAACAATATTTACTTTGGGTACATCTATATCTATTCTTCTTATCAAATATATTAATAATATATATAAATATAAATATATATAATAATAATCTATATCTACAGAAAGTATATAAACATACTTCTCTCTCTACTCTCAATCATCCTCCTCTCCTTACTTCTCTTATTCTCTATTCTCTCTCTCTCTTACTCTACTATCCTACTCTCTATACTATACTTAACCGGGCTCTTCATACTCTCTCTATAGTTCTTTACTCTCTCTTATCTCTCTCTCTCTCACTCCACTCTCTCTTTTCATCTATCTGCTACCTTCTTAAGACACTTAAACTTTTCGTATCTCTATTTTCGACGGTTTCTCTCGTCTCTATCCTGTTGACAATATATATACATCCTTTGCCTTAACATAAACAAAAAAATTGGTTTATTTTATGAAAATTCATCTCTAATAATCAACATAAAATAGTAATTATTACGTATACTTAGTTTAGCTATATAGATGGCTCATAAAATAATCAGAGCCTCATAAATAGATTAATGAAAACTGAGATGATTAATCTGTTTATTAATAAATGATAGTGGCTGAAGTATACTATTTATTCTACATCATATCTAATAAGTACCTAATATACACAAAATCCAAATTAAATTATAATTTAATAAATAAATTATATTTAAACTATACATAAAGGGATATACTACAATATTGATCCGCCCTTATTTATGTTTATAAAATATAAAAGATATAAATAAATAATAATAGTAACTTTCCTTTCAATATGACAGTTTGATTAAGTAAGGTACAGTACTATGGCTAACTGGTATTATCATCCTTAGGATACATTTGTATAAATATAAGAAATATAATAGGGTTACGTAGTATTTCAAATAGATAAAACCGATAATAAATATAAGAAAACATAAGTACTTATAAACTTGTTATCCTACACATGTACTTTCTAGATTCAACTTGACACCCTTTATTATATTGGTATAAAGGGCGC
>JABUQX010119204.1:37500-39159 GCA_015478945.1 Trachelipus rathkii | reverse complement strand
GTTTGAAGAACGTTATCACAAACTCTGGAGTGGTTCCACACACATACAATTCTTCTAGAAAAGAGTAGAGTTCTAGGCTTTCGTGATATTTCTCTGTCTCAATGATTCTTGTCAATCTCTTTCCCTAATCTTTAAACTGCTGCTTACTTCTCCTTTATATTGTTATTATTACACAATAGATACTCTCTTAGACTCTTAACCTCTAGACCGTTTCCTTTGATTAGCTTCATCTGAAACTTATTTTTCCAAACATTCTTATTTCGCATTCTTGCATCTCTCAAGAACCCTGGCTTTAAACCGCTAAGTTTATTCCTTCATTGTACTTTTACTGGTGAATCTTTAACTCTTTTCCATTTTTAGTCTTTCCCACTTCGGTTAATGTACAAGTCAAGATTGTCACTCAGTTCAGTTCTAAATGCATACCAATTTTAGAAGTATTCACCAATTTCTGGACCACTAGTTTCACATCAAGCAAATTACAGATCTGTGTTTTCAGCTGGCCAAAAATCTTTACATCAGACAGGTCACCAGACTGAGAGAAAGCTTCTCTATAAGGCTAGTATCGCTTTTTTGACGAACAAATTATAATATAAATCAATCAGCTTGTTCTGATTCTTACTGAAATTTACAGAGATTAACTTAAAAATTTGGAGAAAGTTGGTTCAATAGCTCTGGTCGGCTAGCAACCATGTGAGGTTACCCGATTTTTGAGTGTGTCAGTAGAGCCTAGCTCTAACTAAAAGCTAGCAAAACCATGTGAAATCGCTGACTTTTGGAGTTTTGTCGGTTAGCCTAGCTCTGAAGGCTAGTAAACGTTTAACCGGCAAGTTACTTGTCTCCTTGAATGGACGGGGTATTTTCATTGGCAATGAAGAGGCGCTTTCAGAACCAAACCTAGCAGGAACTCTTAACTTCATCGCATATTCTCACTGACTGTCATCTTTTCTTCATTTTTAATCCTACCAGATTTAATAAAGCCTAACCTTACTTAACCTAACCTTACTTAATCTCACTTAACCTAACTTTACCTAATTTTATTAACGCAACCTTACCTAACCTTAACTAACCTTACCTAACTTTACTTAACCGACTTTACCTAATATTTACTTACGCAACTTTACACTTGCCTACTTAACCTATTACTACTTAATCCTGCATAACTTAACTTTACCTAATCTTGCTTAACTTAACATTACCTAACTCTACTTAACTTTACCTAGTCAAACCTAATAATGCAACCTTTCATAACCTTACTTAACCTAACCTTACCGAACTTGACATAACGTAACTTAACTTAATTATGTAGTCTGAATGTCTGGCTAAAATTAAGTTATATTGTTATTCACTTCCTTTACATTTTTACTAAGAAATCTTGATTTCTGCAAAAAATATTTATAATTTTCATATTCAGAAGAAAATAATCTATTAACAAGAAATTCTTTCAAGTCGAAACCCACCTATGCAATTTCCCAAGAAGGTAATAATAATAATAATAATAATAATAATAATAATAATAATAATAATAATAATAATAATAATAATTAATAATAATAATAATAAAAATTAATAGTAAAATAATAATAATAATAATAATAATAATAATAATAATAATAATAATAATAATAATAATAATAATAATAATAATAATAATAATAATAA
>JABUQX010119204.1:17500-20000 GCA_015478945.1 Trachelipus rathkii | reverse complement strand
TTATATAATAATTCTATTAGTACTGTCGTAGTATTATTGTGAAAATATTTTTAGGACGTTTGGATTACTGTATGGAATTATTGTATAGTCACTAATTACTAGTAATATAACTTGATTTATTATTACGGTTTTTGTCTGTTTTTATTAATAATCTATTACTGTTTTTTTTATTTAATATTATTTTGTTATTGCTATTATTTTATTATTAATATTATTATTATTATTATTATTTTATATTATTATTATATTATTATTATTATTATTATTATTATTATATATATTTATTATTATTATTATTATTATTATTATTATTACCACGAACTGTCTTCCTGCATTTTTTCTATATTTTCAGTTTCTAATTAGTGTCAGTCAATAGATTCCCTTTGCCTCTATGGACACGACACTTGTTGCAATTAGTAGACCCATTTCAGATACTAGGGAAATTATTTTTATGTTATTATAATTAATTGCTATAATGAAGTTGTAAAATATTGGACTATGTAAATAATGTAATTTTTCTTCTCGGAATAAAGATTTTGAAATTGAATTATTATTATTATTATTATTATTATTATTATTATTATTATTATGTATTATTATTATTATTATTATTATTATTATTATTATTATTATTATTATTATTTTATTATTTTTATTATATTATGTTATTAGTATAATTATGATTACCACAAATATTGTTATTATTGTAGTACCCTCCCCATTGTTATGTTACAACTATTGTGTATTATGACAACAACTTATTAGTTGTATTTGATAGTGCGTATTCACATTGCATGATTAATATTACTATTAATGTTATCTTATTATTAATTAGATTGTTACTACTTATTCATGATTTTCCTACTAGGCTTATTTAGTATTGTACTTTAATACAATTTAATATTCCTCTCAAAAGGAAGAGGACATTATTAATTATTATTGTTGTTGAAATATATCTTTTGTCAGTAAACATTTATAAAATACAGGAAGGGCAGGTACTATATTGCGGCGGCTCTAAGGACACAACACAGTGGTGCAATTAGTAGTCTCATTTCAAATATTAGGATAATTACCTCCTTTTCTATATAGTTTATTGGTATATTGAAATTGCATAAATATTAAACTTTTTTATAAAATGAAACTGTATGGGATTTAGATGTATGAAATTTGAATTAATTGTAATTCTTCATTTCAAATAAAAAATATTTATATCTTGAATTATTATTATTATTATTATTTTATTAATTATTATTATTATTATTATTATTTATTATTAATGAATATATTAGATTATTATTATTATTATTATTATTATTATTATTATTATTATTATTATTATTATTATTATTATTATTATTATTATTAAAATTATTATTATTATTATTATTATTATTATTTTTTTATTATTTATTAGTTATTATCTATTATTACCTTCTTGGGGAAATTGCATTGGTGGGTTTCGACTTGAAAGATTTTTCTTGCAATAGATTTATTCTTCTGAATATAAAATTATGAATATTATGATAGAAATCAAGATTTCTTAGGTAAAAGTGTAAAGGAAGTAAATAAGAATTATTAACTTAATTTTTTTTAGCCAGACATTCAGACTACATCATTAGGTTAATTTACCGTTATGTAAAGTTCGGTAAGGTTAGGTTAAGTAAGGTTATGTTAAGTTTCATTAGTAAGCATTAGACTAGTAAGTTAGGTTAAGTAAAGTTAGGGTAAGGTTAGTTGAGCAAGATTAGGTAAAGTTAAGTTATGCAGGATTAAGTAGTAATAGGTTAAGTAAGGCAAGGTAAAGTTGCGTTAAGTAAAATTAGGTAAAAGTTAGGTTAAGTAAAGTTAGGTAAGGTTACGTTAAGGTTAGGTAAGGTTGCGTTAATAAAATTAGGTAAAGTTAGGTTAAGTGAGATTAAGTAAGGTTAGGTTAAAGTAAGGTTAGGCTTATTAAATCTGTAGGATTAAAAATGAAGAAAAGATGACAGTCAGTGAGAATATGCGATGAAGTTAAGAGTTCCTGCTAGGTTTGGTTCTGAAAGCGCCTCTTCATTGCCAATGAAAATACCCTGTTCCATCCAAGCAGACAAACTAAACTGCCGTTCAAACGTTACTAGCCTTTAGAGCTAGCGGCTCAACCGACCAACTCAAAAGTCAGCGATTTCACATGGTTGCTAGCTTTTAGTTTAGAGCTAGGCTCTACTGATCAACTCAAAAATCGGTAACCTCACATGGTTGGCTAGCCTTTAGAGCTATATGCAACCGAGCAACTTTCTCCCAAATTGTTTTAAGTTAATCTCTGTAAATTTCAGTAAGAATCAGAACAAGCTGATTGATTTATATTATAATTAGTTGTTCGTCAAAAAAGCGATACTAGACCTTATAGCAGGTAAGCCTTTCTCTTCATTCTGCGTGACTGCTGATGTAAAGATTTGGGCCAGCCATGAAACCACAGATCGTATTTGCTTGATGTGAACTAGTGGTCAGAAATTGAGTGAAG
>JABUQX010119204.1:5000-10000 GCA_015478945.1 Trachelipus rathkii | reverse complement strand
TTTCATATCAAAATTAATAACATATTGTTTGGTTTATCAATGTTGAATACCCTACACCTTTTGAAATTCGTTTTGCACTTATTGTCCAAACGAAGAAGTTCTTTTTTTGCTTTCAATATAAAGTTATCGAATTGTGGAAAGAAATTTGGGGAAAGGACAAAATCTCGAAGAACGCTAAATATTAACAGATTTTAGGATGAAACATCTTTTATAGAATGACAGAAAAGTAAATTTTATAAGGGTGGTAGATGGTGATCAAAATAGGAAAGTTTGAAAACCAAAGATTTGTTTCAAAATCTATCGGAAACAGCAAAAGAACCACCGAATTACCGAAGAGTTTATTATCAAGATTCAGAAATTGGAGAAAAATTATTAGTCGAGCGTTAATGATATTAGCGATTTGGGAACGTAAAATGAATTGAGATATTTAAATAAAATCTTTAAATTTTGCGTGATACAAAAACTTTGAAAATAAAGGAGGTTAAAGCCTTGAGCTGATAGTCAGAGAGTCTAGCGGATTCCCCTTTTTTGATACAAGTTGAATGAGTACACCCTTTCGGTATATAAATAAAAGTATACGGTTGATATAAGCAGAGACAAAACATTATTCTTCGATAAGTTTTGAAAATCATAGGATGATTTCTGTTAAGATCTTGCACTATACTAGCATTAACCTCAGAGAGCACAGAATATAAATTTATTGGAAAAAATATTTAGTTTAAAGTAAATGAATTGGAAGGTGGTTGGAGAAGAAATAATATCCCTGGGATTGTATAAAATGAAATTAGACTCAATATTTGAGGGAACTGTTCAGCTCTAACAAAAGGTAAGACAGCTATTGACTTATTATAAAGAGGAAGATCTAAAGCTAGAGTTGTCATGTCTAGCAAAATGATAGAAAACAGAGGAAAATCGAAACGAGAATGATTATTGTGTTTACTATATGGAGAATGCAGTTTTTAGTATGCCTGAAAATAGAGTGCAGTCATAATTTCTGGTTGATATATAGCAGGGTGAGTTTTGAGAGTTTAACGAGGACCACAATTTTTAATGCGTTGAATAGCATAAAAGCAAGCAAAGTTAAATCAAAGTTTCTGAGCTCTAACAGAAATTAAAACAATCATCTAAGACCTAGGTTAAATGTTCCGTTCACTTCGAAACAGTAACCAGTCTAAAGGTTGCTAAAGAAACATGAATGAAAGTCTCGCCAGTTTTAAAGAATTAAAATGGCCAAAGCGCATCCCCGCCA
The DNA here is from genome assembly GCA_015478945.1 of Trachelipus rathkii. NCBI lineage: Eukaryota > Metazoa > Arthropoda > Malacostraca > Isopoda > Trachelipodidae > Trachelipus > Trachelipus rathkii. Next base: position 8,751 of record JABUQX010119204.1, on the reverse strand, counting down.
ATTCGGGAGGCCGTTTCTGTTAAAGACTTTGAAAACCAAGAACATAATACCTGGAATCTAGATCGAGAGGTGAGTTAAGGAATCAAGAGGAGAGAGAGTTTAATAGTATAAGAAGTTATATGTTAGTTTATAAGAAAATATATATATATATATATATATATATATATATATATATATATATATATATATATATATATATATATATATATATATATATATATATATAAAATATATATATATATATATATATATATATATATATATATATATAGTATAATATGAGAGTGAGGCCTTGGAATTATTGTTTATGTACGAAGCAGTTGGCTCGTCTCTTATTGGTTTTGTATTTTAGGAATAAAATATGAACTTCTTCCTTTTTGGAGGGATTAAGTTTATTGGATGAGAGGTTTTGCAATTTCAGCATATTTCGAGTTGAAGAAGAAGAAGAAGAAGAAGAAGAAGAAGAAGAAGAAGAAGAAGAAGAAGAAGAGAAGAAGAAGAAGAAGAAGAAGAAGAAGAAGAAGAAGAAGAAGAAGAAGAAGAAGAAGAAGAAGAAGAAGAAGAAGAAGAAGAAGAAGAAGAAGAAGAAGAAGAAGAAGAAAAAGAAAAGAAAAAGAAAAAGAAAAAGAAAAGAAAAAGAAAAGAAAAAGAAAAAGAAAGAAAAAGAAAAGAAAAAGAAAATAAATGAAAAGAAAGAAAGAAAAGAAAAAAAAAAAAAAAAAAAAAGAAAGAAAAAGAAAAGAAAAGAAAAAGAAAAAGAAAAAGAAAGAAAAGAAAAAGAAAAAGAAAAAAGGAAAAAGAAAAAAAGAAAAAGAAAAGAAAGAAAAAAAAAAGAAAAAGAAAAAGAAAAAGAAAAAGAAAAAGAAAAAGAAAAAGAAAAAGAAAAAGAAAAAGAAAAAGAAAAAGAAAAAGAAAAAGAAAAAGAAAAAGAAAAAGAAAAAGAAAAAGAAAAAGAAAAAGAAAAAGAAAAAGAAGGTAGATAAATTGAAATGTTAATAGGGGGTAAGAAAGATTGGCATTGACAAACGGTGTGAGACTCATGACTTTCAAAAAATCAATGAGTCTGACTGGATAATAATAATAATGAAAAAAAGTGGCAGGGAGGGGGAGAGAGGGGAGGAGGAGGTTGAAACTTCTTTTGAATGACAGACTACATGAAAATCATAAAATTAAAAATAAAATTTGATTTATATAGAAGAAAGGATATATTTTCACCATTTAAAAAAAAAAAAATTGACATCTCAATAACTTCTAAATATGGAATCTCTGGGCAAATGACAAAAATGTCATAAAATAAACATTAATTTTAAGAAAGAAGCTTTATCAATTTTTCTAAATAGAAAATAAAAAAAAAATCGTTTTTGATATATATATATATATATATATATATATATATATATATACATATATTAAGTAGAGATATATATATATATATAGCCGCAGTTTATATACATATATATATATATATATATATATATAAATAAAAAAAAATATATATTTTTATATATATATATATATATATATATATATATATATATATATATATATATATATATATATATATATATATATATATATATATATATATATATATATATATTATGCTATTATTATTATTATTATTATATATATATATATATATAAATATATATATATATATATATATATATATATATATATATATATATATTTATATATATATATATATATATATATATATATATATATATATATATATATATATATATATATATATATATATATATATATATATATATATTATAATATAGATAAAAAAATATATATTTTTATATATATATATTTTTATATTATATATATTTATTTGTTATATCAATATATATATATATACATATATTTATTAAGTTATCTATTTATATATATATATTAGACATTATATATATATTTATGGTGAAGTGTTTAAGTTAATTTCCCCAAACGAAAATTTTTAACTTTGTAAAGTTGGTAAAACTAAGAAATACATTTTATGATCCAAGGGAAAAATCAGAAATAAGAGATTTTATTTATTTTAAATTAAATTTGTGAAGTTTCATAAAGTCGATTTTGTGTACTTTTTATTATGTCTTAAATGAGATTTTTTTTCATTTTCAAAATTATTTTATCTTGTAGTTAAATTATTTTTTCATTAGATATTTATTGAGTTAAATAAAAACTAAAACAATACCATAGAGTAAATGCACAGCAGGCTGGCGTACATGCATGGCAGACCGCTCGCTGAAGCGCTCGCTCCAAATGCGCGCTGAGCGCGAGCGGTGCCGTGTAACAACTTACTCGCGCCGCGAGTAAGTTGTATATGTATTATGTATATAATGTAAATATAACTATAGACATTACCGTGCTATAGATTAAACTTTATTACATATCTTTTTTATTTAATGGGAAAATTGAGAAAATTCGTAAAAAATCCCTCAAATGAAATAATTCTCAGATAGCATTACCATTCCGATTCCGATTTTATTGTTCTGTTTAATATATTTATATATATATTTATTTATATATATATATATAAATATATAAGATATATATATATATATATATATATATATATATATATATATATATATATATATATATATATATATATATATATATATATATATATATATAATTCAGTCAATCTCAATCCACTGTAGTATGAAGGTCTCCTAATGCTTCCACAAAATTGGTTCACGAGCTTTCCGCTGCCAACTCTGTCCAATATACATTATAAATTATAATATCGTTTGTGCATCTAGCTTTTAATCATTTTTGTGGGCTTTTCTTATCACATGGGATCCATTCAAGGATTATTGTAGTCCATCTATTATCTGGTAATTGCTCAACATGACCTACCCATCTTCATTTTAATCTCTTTGCTCTCTCGATAATTTCACTTACCATTGTTTGCTCCCTTATCCATTTGGATGTCTTCCGACCGCGCTTAGTAATGCCAAGTGTTTGACTTTCCATGCTCAACTGCGCCACTCGGAGTTATGGTTTAGCAGTTAGTGCTCATGGCTTTCTACCGTAGGACATAACAGACAGGATGCATTAATCAAATACTTTCCTTCTAAAGCAAATGCCTTTCTATTTCTTTAATGGTGTCACCTTCCATTGAAACTCTTTGACAGAAGTAAATGTAGTGATCAACTCGCTCTAGTCACTTTCCGGATACCATGATATCCTGAGTTAATGTAACCATATTGAACATAACTTGACTTTTTCTGAAATTCATTTTCAAACCAATGATTTCACTATTTCTGTTAAAATCTTTTATGTGACGTTGCGATTCTTCTGGGTCATGTGAGAAGAGTGGTATATCATCAGCGAATCTGAGATGGCTTTAATAGGTTCCATTTATCTTCAAGCTCTCCTGATCCTAATGTAGCTTACGAAAAATTTCTTCCAGGCATGCTGAGAACAGTAAGGGCGAAATTGTATATCCTTGCCGTACTCTCTTTTTCAACATTTATTTCCATTTTATGATCATTAGTGAAGATGTTCTAAAGTACATTTTCTTAAACGAATTGAAGCAACGCGAAATAAGAATCGTCAACACCTTGGTTGCAGAGTGAATTCAGAATATCCCAAATGCTATTTCATATTCAATAAAGGCAATACATACTGGCAAAGTATATTCGTAATGTTTTTCTATAATTTGCTGCACTACTTGGATGTGATCCATTGTAATAAAGCCACTCTTGAACCTAACCTGCTCTTTAGGTTGTGCTTC
>JABUQX010119203.1:30000-31803 GCA_015478945.1 Trachelipus rathkii | reverse complement strand
GGTGTGCTTCGTTCATTCTCAAGTTGGTTGTTTAACCGTTCATTTATCATTGAAACGCTTTTCCTTTTCGTGCGCCCTTTAAATATATATATATATATATATATATATATATATATATATATACATATATATATATATATATATATATATAATATATATTATATATATATATATATATATATATATATATATATATATATATATATATATATATATATATATATATATATATATATATTTATAATAACTTATATGTATATATTCTATATAACCTTATATATATATAATAACATATATATGGCATATATATATATATATATATTTATATATATATATATATATATCATAACATATATCTATATATAAATAACCATATACCATAACTTATATATATATATATATATATATATATATATATATATATATATATATATATATACTATATATATATATATTATATATATAGCAATAATTTTGATAAATGGGATGATATATAGTTAATGTATATATTAAATTTTGAATTTACTTTTACTATATATTGGATGTTGCATAGTAAATAGCAGACGAAAATTATAAAATCATTACTTAACTAAATAAATAAAAAAAAAAACTTCATTTTTCAAAATATTTTGCTTAGTCATTACGGCGTTTGTATATTTAAATAAACAACTTTCATTAATTAAAAAAAAATCTGTAATACAGAAGATATTTCATTATAGAATGTCTTTTCTTTAAATTAGTTAAAAAATTTTGATTAATATTGATTTAACAAATATAAATACAAGGTTTCCTAATGTGTCAAATGATAAATTTCCTGACTAGAAACTTTTGATATTTTACTTGCCAACTCCTGCAATTTCGTCAAAATTTTGCCACCCAAGACTATGTTTCACACGAAAATTTCCAGAACGAATGGATGCGTGGAATCCCCTGCAGAAGGGAGTTTAGGAAAATGCTATTATCCGTCCAATTATAATTTCTATTCTTCACTGACCTTCGGGATAATAGGCAAATATCTGCTATTCCAAATAGTATATCTCCCTCCTTTATGACTGAACGGGACAGCTGCCTCGTTAAATTTGGTTTTTAATTAAGATATTATTTATCTACTTATTTACTAATTATTTTATCAAATAAAAATTAAATATTTTTAATAAATAAATCTCGTTATTAGATAAAGTATTAATTTAAAACTAATTTTTGGTGTATTTTCTTGTATTAATTATTGTTTTTTTCCGAAAATTTTTATCACTATTTAATTAATTTCATCGATGGTTTTTATTTCGCCAAAATTTAATGAAATTTTTTTATATTTTATTTTTGAAAAAAATTTTTTTAAATCAATGTAAATTTAATTGCATTTATATATATATATATATATATATATATATATATATATATATCTACCATCTATATGTATGCATATATATATATATATATATATCATATATCTCTTCTTTCTTATATATATATATATATATCCTTCATATAATATGTAACTCTTATATATATACCGGAATCATTGTATCATGAGAAGAACTTATCGTAAACTGAGATTTGGGGGTGTGAAACCTCGAGGCTTGTGTCTATAGATGGACGATACAGTTAAACTCAGCGCTAACTGGCTTCACCATGGTTGAGATGCAGTAAATTTCAGGCTAACCTACATGAATCTACTTTACCATAACGGTGCTACTATACTGGTCTTGATTTTGCCCTGAAAATATCGAAACGTTGCTATATCCAGGCTTTTGTAAACGAACGATGAGAGTTAAAAAGTTCGACAACATTAATTTATTTTTC